>JAXIVD010007276.1:2500-12500 GCA_036785275.1 Cancer borealis
CCATTCTCACTTATGATCTTTTATTACTGTTCTCATTTCTCTGTTGCTCAAAAAGTCTTCCATTCATTTCAACAAACCACTCTTCAATTATCTTACATTTTCTAGTTTGCAGAGCATTCTCTTGTGAGGTACCATGTCAAAAGTCTTCTTGAGGTCCAGCTAGATGTAATCAACCCACTCCTCTCTTTCGTGTGTGTGTGTGTGTGTGTGTGTGTGTGTGTGTGTGTGTGTGTGTGTGTGTGTGTGTGTGTGTGTTATTCACTGTCACAGTCTGCTGCTGGTCTCTCTCGAGACAGCCGGCCGTCCCCCTATGGAAAGAGCTCAGAGCTCATAGTGACCAATCTTTGGGTTGGACCGAGACCACTCACACACAATACACCGGGACAGCGAGGTCACAACCCCTCGACTTACATCCTGTACCTACTCACTGCTAGGTGAACAGAGGCTACACGTGAAAGGAGACTCGCCCAAATATTCTCCGTCCGCCCAGGGGATCGAACCCTGGCCCCTCGGTTGTGAGCCGAGTGCGCTAACCACTACGCTAGCGGACCACTGTGTGTGTGTGTGTGTGTGTGTGTGCGTCTGCGTGTGTGTGTGTGTGTGTGTGCTTATGTGTTTGTGTGTGTGTGCATGTGATTGTGTGTGTGTACTTGTATGTGTGCATTTCACCATGAGTAGATGTACACTTATTAACCAGGACTGTATTAAGTGTCACCACCAGTCCTCATTGGTGCTTGACCACTCTCACTGGAAGACCATATAAAGCAAATAGCTGTCCACAGCTAACCTGAGGGATCAGCTCACACCTCATAGACACGCACTCATACATTCACCAATCTCGCTCAGTTTCTGTGGTCAAATAACTTCACTTTTATCATATATAAATGTATTTAAGAACAAGAATTCACACCATCACCCCAGATAATACCACGTAACATCTCGTGTCGACACACCCTCAAACACAAACAGCACACCAACACCCGTCAACGGTGGACAGGCACTGCTACACCCAGCAGCTCTCCACCTGTATCCGTCTGCCCTCTCAGCAAGGATCTTATACAGATCCTTGCCTCCCAGGCACCAGGCAAGCAAGTCTCCTCCAAGCACCGCGCCCTGCTCCACCTCACCCACGCCGAGTGGGCCGGCCCTTCCTAGGCCACCCCTCCCCGTGTAATTAACAGTAACACGCTCATTCTCTCCAACACAAACATGTTTACAATGGTAACATACAACATATCAAAATAACATAGTACACGTTACAATATAATACAAAGAATCTATATCAGGAAATGCAGCACACCAGACATAATAATTGACCCAACAACCCAAATCACCCAATACACCAAACCTTAACCCGACACACCACGCCGTACTCAAGCATCAATTAGGGGAATCAGTGGTAACATAAGTAAAAAAAAAGTCAATATAAAGGAGAGATTGCAGAAATAGGGATTAAGGACCGATTTCACAGTCGTCTGGTAACGCGCTTAACAACAAGCCTTATCAATCTGGTAAGCGGCCTTACCAATACCTCGATCCGATTTCACAGTCGTTGTTTTGTTGGTATCGGCAATCCCCAACCTGGTGTCGATCAAAAACTCTGATTCGGTAATGTTGGTATGCCGGAGCAGCGGGAAATGTAAACATTGCATCAGCTGCGTGGAAGACACTCAAAAAAGGCGACAATTTTAGGCCTCTTCTATTTGTTCTCAATAATCTACTCCGGATTCTGCTCCGAATCCGAATCTGTTTTGGATTAATTGGGTGCAAATAGAACAGCAGAATCTGTTTTGGATTCGCTGGATCAAAACAATAACAATGAGAGGCCAGTCGCTGCCCAGCTGTCACACTAGTCACTTCTCCGAGGAAGTGTTGAGAGTTACAACTTTCATTTCCTGATGCATTTAGGGTGACAGCGGCATCCCTAATTATCACCAACCTGCTTATTGTACAATAAAAAATCTTTATATAACTAAATGTGTTATTGAAAACACCATTAGATTCTTGAAAAGTAGATTCAAGTCTGATGAACCTCAAGGTTAACCTTGACAATGTTACACCTATTATTTCTTTACAAATACTGCTCCACCTCTTTATTATAAATATACTATACATAGTGTACTCAACATATCTGTGAAGGTTTCTGGCGGTGCTCACCATTTTTTACCTCGCAAAACTTCTTTGAAATTATGATAGGTTATGTTAGGTTGGTTAGATTATGTCAAGTTATGGTTATGTTGAAGTTGTTAGGTTACGGTTATGTTATGGTTAGGTTCAGTTAGGTTCGATTATATACGATTTTTTACATTTTATCACCCGGAAGTTAGGGTTCGCAAGTTAGTTTTTTTTGGGGTTTGGGTATTAAAATGTAAAAATCTTATGTAACCGAACCTAACTGAACCGCACCAAACCTAACTTAACATAACCATAACATAACTGCAAACTAACCTAACAACCTTAACCTAACCATAACTCAACCTAACTTAACCAACATAACATAACTTCAAAGACATTTTGCGAGGTAAATAATGGTAAGCACCGCCTAAAACCTTCACAGATGTGTTGAGTACACTATGTATAGTATGTAAGACTTCATGTATATAATAAAGAGGTGGAGCAGTAGTTGTAAAGAAATACCTCTTATTTTTATATATGTCTAATCTGTAGCGCCTATAGGCTTTCCCTGGTTAGGTTAGATTTGGGTAAAACTTTACTTTTACATCCAGCCAAAAAACCTTACATTCCCACATGTCCTCATGTTTATTGGGAGAAGATGGGGAATGGGGATATCTTATTAACTATTTATTTGGGACGGTAATGAGTGTCAGAATCATTTGTGTATATCAATGTAGAGTAGAGTTTCCCCTTAACCAAAATAAACTTTGGGGATATCTTATTTAACTATTCATATGCTACGGTTATATATATTTTTGCAAACATTTATGCAGAACTTTTGTACCATTTAATCTCTTTCACGTACAAGTAAATTGTTTTCTTGGGAGTATATATCAAAATTCCAAGAAAATAAGTAACCCGGTTAGAGGCTGCTGTTATATCTCCTTCGTGTCTGGTATTCATCACCATTATTATACAATTTTAAGCCTACAGTAGTATTTCTGAAACATTTTTCTACCACTTAATATCTTTCTCGTATATATACACTGTTTTTATTGGAGGTATATATTAATAATAGATTCCGAGAAGAGGCTGCTGTTATATATCTCCTTTGTTTTTTATATTCATCACCACTATTATACAATTCTGTGCCTACAGTAACATTTCTACAACATTTCTCTACCGCTTACTATCTTCCTCGTATATATACACTGTTTTATTGGAGGTATATATCAATATTAACTTCTGAGAAGAGGCTGGCTCAGGCTGGTGCAAAAAACCCGCGAACGAGTGTCGTCTGCTATAACCCACCTCCCAGATCAGATTCGACGGATTCAGGAATCTGTAACAGATCACGGGTTAAGATGGTAAATAGAACACGATTTCGCGGCTAAGCCCCGCCCAGAGCGGCCAAGCCCCGCCCAGATTCAGTGATCTGAAACGGATTCACGCAAATAGAAGAGGCCTAAAATAAAAATGAGCACTCCACGAGAGAAGGCAACACCACTCACTTACGAGAACAAGATTACTCTTGTGGGCCTCATTAGAGAAAATGAGGCAGTGCTGTGGTTACTTGTTTTTTTTCCATAATGAAACTGCACACTCAAGTAAAGTTAGGAAAATAAAGAAACAAATAAATTATATGAAATTAATATGTTTTGACTTAACCATATTTCAAATATATAAAATATATGTATATATATATATATATATATATATATATATATATATATATATATATATATATATATATATATATATATATATTATATTTGAAATATGGTTGAGTCAAAACATATTTATTTCATATAATTTATTTGTTTCTTTACTTTCCTAACTTTACTTGAGTGTGCAGTTTCATTATGGAAATATATATATATATATATATATATATATATATATATATATATATATATATATATATATATATATATATATATATATATATATGTGTGTTATATCTGAGTAGTGTTAAAGTCTCAAAATTATAAACATATGGAGAGGTAAGTCCAGAGATCAATTTCCACGGATCCTCCATATTCACCGTCAACTTTCGAGTGCTTTCAAATGTACATAGGTAACTTTGATTGCGACTTTGGTCTAGTGGAGCATCAAGGGATAGCATGGGACAGGGCAGCTTTATATATAGCTTTATATACAACATAAAAAAAAAATATTAGGGTGTACAGAAAGACAAAATTAGAACCAAGTTTCCACCACAGCATTTCTCACTTGTGTGTCACAACCTGCATTGACAACTTCATCATTACCTTCATCATTATCATCATCATCATAAGGGAAACATTGATCAGGTTTTAGAATTTAGTAGCCAGGATAGGACACGTGGAAATGGGTACAAGCTAGAAAAACTTAGATTCAGGACAGACATAGGTAGATATTGGTTCACAAACAGAGTCGTGAACGATTGGAATAGGCTGGATAGACACGTAGTAAGTGCTGAGTCAATAGGTAGCTTTAAAAGACGGCTGGATGAGAGTATGGATAGGGATGACAGGTGGGATGGCTAAATATTGGATTATTCCAAGGGTGGGGGACAAGGAACTGCCTCGTATAGGTCATTAACTGGCCTCTTGCAGTCTCCTAATTTCTTATGTTCTTATGTTATCATCACCAGCTTGCCTAACCTAACCCAACCAAACACACACTTCTAACCTAACCTAACCTATTCTCCTCTACTTTATAGGTAAAGGTCTTTGATAAGAAATGGAACTAAAAAGACCAATAATAATACTGGGAAAAGCTATGAAAAGTTTATTCCCATTTTACTAGTTTGAATGTTGTTCACAGCCTTCACTGGTTTCCTGATATAACTGGCACATTAATAAATCAACCCAACTACTATTTTTCTCAGTATTTCGGTAAATAGCATCCTCCAGACATTCTTACCTATTTCATCGTGTAGATCTTTTATCTCTCTGAGTATTTAGATAGTTGAACTAGGTAAGCAAATTAAGAAACAACCGTAATATTAGAATTTTAATGATCAGGGGGTCCAGCGGGCGAAGCCCTCAGGACGTAAGGTTAGGTCATGTTTGATGATTTATTATTAGTTTGATCATTTTGCCGAAAAACAGTTATCATGTTAATTTAAAACACATTGAAATATAGCATAATAATAAAGTTTTCTCTTGTAAATAAGAGATACTGTTTTCCGAAAACTTATTTTTCTCTTCCTCATCGCCTTACACATGCACTGTTCAACGCCTACCATTAATTTGGTAACAAATTCCATATGCCCTAAGCATACATAGCAGGAATATCACGGCAAGGAGGTATAACGGATGTAAGTACGTCTGGTTGACAATTTTAACGCTTATCAGCTGGTGAGGTGATGACATGATTTCGCGCCGCCATCCAAATTCTTCTAAACATGTTTCATATTATCATTATACCCATCCAACATGTTGCTGTATTGTTAAATAATTTTTCACATATATTTTAGGAAATAATATAGCTATACAGAGATAATAATTTGTTTTATTTGCTAAAAATTGCTTTGTTAAGCTCCATTGGGGAGGTCCCCTAGCTCACAAGCCTGCGTTACCAAAGGTTCCAATCTCTGGTATGGTTTCGTCAAAACAAAACCGCGAAAGACGACTGTGAAATCGGATTTGTTGTTGGTGATGGAGATCGCTGCTCATTGGTAACGGGCGAAACAAAACGAAGCGACTGTGAAATCGGTCCTAAGTAACCACCACCACCACCATTACTACTACTACTACTACTACTACTACTACTACTACTACTACTACTACTACTACTACTACTACTACTACTACTTTCACCACCACTACTACTACTACTACTACTACTACTACTACTACTACTACTACTACTACTACTACAAAAAATACCTCCACCCGTTGTTTATTTGCGGGGCTCCTCTAATTGGAGGTCACCAGCCCCAACTCTGTTCGCTAGTGACTGTGGCATCCAACCATAGTTCTAATCATTATTATTTTTACCTTACACATCTAATTATACTACAATTCTTCATATATATATATATATATATATATATATATATATATATATATATATATATATATATATATATATATATATATATATATATATTATTTACAAGTCCCTACGATCTACCCTCAGTCCGCTCTCCACTACTGTGGCCTCACAGTCGAGGCCCGTAATGTTTGTGTTGGTAGGGGTGGAGTACCTAGTTCCCCTGAGGCATAGGAGGGCAGACCTGAGTAGAGAGAAGGAGAGGCGACATCTCATCCAGGCGACAACATGGCTCCTTGGCTGGTGCTTCTTTTCTGCTATTACGCCAGCTAGTCTTCCGTAGAAACACTTCGCCTTGGAGCCCATTCCACCGGATGAGGTGAAAACCAGGGGCGTAAAGCTGCCCTGATCCACGTGCTGGATCCTCTCCTCATATGCCCTGACTTTTTCTTCCTCGTTCTTGTGAGCAGCTTCTAAGGACAGGTAATTGTAGCAAGCAGCCATCGGATCGAAGATGCGGATGTCCACGAAGGTTTTCTGTCCACGCATCCAGAATCCACGGGCGCTGATGTCCACATGAGCCTCGTTGTTGGTGTTAGCTGTAGCATATACGAGGTTTTTGCCGGTCAGGGGAAGAAGAGTCGGCTCGGTAGAAACGTCATGGCACATTTCCCTGAGCATGCTGGCCGTCAGATCCCTCACTTCATCATGGCGGATGCATATGAAACCCCCTTTTTTGCATACCATGGTGTGGTTAACGCTGTTGAGATTTCCACATGCACAGGTTTTAGAGAGTCCCTCCACTGGCCAGCCATACCTCAGAGCAAGGGCATCAATAAATTCTTGTTTGTTGAGGCTGAAACCCTTTGCTTTTATGGGCAGTGATGTTAGCCAGTTAGAGGCTCCTGTTTCCTGTGCAGTGAGGATTTTTTTTTCACTGCATCCACAGGCAAGACGCTCTTTAGGTGTTCAAAGCTGTCCTTTTGTTCTTGTTGCCTGTCTTTGGATATTTGTTTCTTTAGCTCAGTGATCGCATTGTCGTCTGTTTCACCATGAGCGTCCTGAGCTATTATCATCTCTGTGAGGAACCTGGTGAGTTTGATGGAGTTTTGGTGTCTGTGGCAGCCATTCTTTCTGGGAAGGTGATGCCCAGTCCACCAAGTCTTGGTGGAAGCTCAAGCAACGCCCTCTCATTGTCCTCAAGGATGCGTGATCTCAGTAACACTGGTAGGAAGGTGTTCCTGATGGCGTCCTTCAGAGGCTGAGGAGAGGGCTGATGCCGGGGATGGTTCGCATGGCATAGTTCCACCGATGTTTCAGTCCATGCGTGTAGGCTGAGTAGGCTGCATGGGGCTCAGTCCTGGCCATGTTAGACAGGACTTCCACCTCCTTCACCCATCCAGCTACTTTGTCTCCGATGTACTCCTTCTTGAACTCCTCCATGCCAATAACTGCACCCACTACTACTACTACTACTACTACTACTACTACTACTACTACTACTCCTACTACTACTACTACTACTACTACTACTACTACTACTACTACTACTATCACTACCACTACTACTACTACTACTACTACTACTACTACTACTACTACTACTACTACTACTACTATCACTACCACTACTATTACTACTACTACTACTATCACCACCACCACTACTACTACTACTACTACTACTACTACTACTACTACTACTACTACTACTATCACCACCACCACTACTACTACTACTACTACTACTACTACTACTACTACTACTACTACTACTACTACTACTACTACTACTACTTCTACTACTATCACCGCCATTACTACTACTACTACTACTACTACTACTACTACTACTACTACTACTACTACTACTACTACTACTACTATCACCACCACTACTACTACTACTACTACTATTACTACTACTACTACTACTACTACTACTACTACTACTACTACTACTACTACTACTATCACCACCACTACTACTACTACTACTACTACTACTACTACTACTACTATCACCACCACTACTACTACTACTACTACTACTACTACTACTACTACTACTACTACTACTACTACTTTCACTACCACTACTACTACTATCAATTTTTTTTTTTTTTTTTTTTTTTTTTTTTACTACTACAACTACATTTAAAGATACCTCCACCCTTTTTATTTGCATGGACTCCACAAATTCGAGGTCATTAGCCCCAACTCTGGTCGCTAATGGCTATGGCATCCAACCATAATATTCTAACCCCTAACCATATCCATCTACCCCTATATTTACATCCTTATTTAATCTACCACTGTGGCTTTGCAATCAAGGCCACTTATGTCCGTGGTGGAGGGAATGGAGTGCCTGGTACCCCGGAGACACAGGAGGGAAGACCTGAGAAGGGAGAATGAGAGGCGGCACCTCATCCAGGCGACAACATGGCTCCTTGGCTGGTGCTTCTTTTCTGCCATCAAATCGGCTAGTCTTGAGTAAAAGCACTTAGCCTTGGAGCCCATCCCGCCGGACGTGGTGAAGACCAGAGGCGTGAAGGTGCCGTGGTCGACGTGTTGAATCCTTTCGCCATAGGTTCTCGTCTTCTCCTGCTCATTCTTACGGTGGGCAGCCTCCAGAGAGAGCTCGCGGTGACATGTTGCCATTGGGTCGAAGATCCGGACGTCGAAGAAGGCTCTCTGCCCCCTCGTCCAAAACCCCCAAGCACTGACGTCAACTCGAGCTTCATCGGAGATGTTTGCCGATCTCAACCGCAGGTTTTCTCCTCCAAGTGGCAGAAGAGTCGGCTCGGTGGCGACGTCATGGCACACCTCCCTGAGCATGTTGGCTGTCAGGTCCCTCATCTCATCGTGTCTGATGCACACGAATCCCCTCTTCTTGCAGGTCATGGTGTGGTCGATGTTGTTGGGGGAACCACATGCACAGATGTTGGGGAGTCCTTCAACTGGCCAGCCATACCTCAGAGCAACGGCGTCGACAAATTCTTGTTTGTTGAGGTTGAAGCCTCTTGCTCTGATTGGCAGTGACGTTAGCCAGTTAGACGCTCCCGTCTCTTGTGCAATATGGATTTTTCGCACAGTCGCAGCAGGCACGATGGTCTTCAGGCGTTCAAGGCTGTTCTTCCGTTCTTGTTGCCTGTCTAGGAAAAATTGCTTCCTTTGCTCAGCGATCGCATTTTGGTCTATTTCCCCGTGTGCGTCCTGAGCAACTATCTTTACTGTGAGGGACCTGGCTAGGTTGATGGAGTTGAGGTGCTCCCTAGTTGCCAACCTCTCAGGAGAGGTGATCCCCATCCCGCCCAGTCTTGGTGGAAGTTCGAGCAGGGCCCTCTCGTCATCCCCCAGTGCTGGAGACCTCAATAACGCTGGAAGGAGGGTGTTCCTTATAGCGTTCTCCAACGGTCTGAGGAGAGGGCTGATGCCTGGGATGGTGCGCATGACGTAATTCCACCGATGTTGTAGGCCATGCGTGTAGGCAGAGTAAGCTGCGTGAGGCTCCGTCCTGGCTATATCAGATAGGATTTCTACCTCCCTCACCCACTCGAGCACTTTTTCTCCTACGAACTCCTTCTTGAACTCCTCTGTTCCTATAACAGCACCCAAGTGCCGCTGCCCGTCCTTTGTTATTATTACCCCGCTACCACCGAAAATCTCCAGAGCGTGGTCATAAAGTTCAGATTTCACAATAAGGACGGACTTAGCTGCATTGGGTGTGTATCCTATGGTGGGTCCATTGTCCTTTATCAATCCCCACCAACTTTTCAGGTCTGAGATTTTGCCGGCCCCCGAAAGGTCGTCGGCATATGCCACTTGCTTCACCTTGGTGTTTTCAAACGCAATCACATCCTGAAGCACTGAGAGACCTATTGCGTACATGGCCACGGCCACT
>JAXIVD010007276.1:17500-20679 GCA_036785275.1 Cancer borealis
TCTTCTCAGGATTTCCTTTAATAATTGGTAGACAAACACTCTTCCAGTATGTCTTGTCTATAATGATTTTGTGGCAGCTTTTTGCTATTATTGAGTAAGTCAGGTTTGCCAAGCTTTGTGCCTTCATAATCATGTTATTCTTCTGTTCCTTAAATATATCCCCCTTGTCTGTTATTATAACACCTAGATACTTAATATTGTTAGTCACACGGATTCCCTCAATGTTCTCTGGTTTGTGTTCTGCGTTGTGTATGATTATTTAGCTTTTTTCTTTATTTATTTCCATACCATATTCCTTGCTTATTTCCATCAATGTTTTGATGTTATCACAAGCTTCTTGTAACGCTATTATAAGTCTCATGGAAAATGTTCATAAGCAGAAGAAAAGTGCTTCCTCCATAACGGCTTGTTTTGTTATTATGATCAGCTGATTCCGCAAGGCGAGTGGTTCTACTTGTGAGTGTGACCAGATTGCTATTCGTATCGCCGTCAAGCCAGGGAAAACGGAAGTCATACCTAGTGTGACCGTAGCTTAAGGTGATGTTCATGCCTCTAGTAGTAAAACCATTTCTTGAAGAATTAAATAAATGAGTTTAAAGATAGTTGTGGAACCTGTACAGCCCTGTCTGATCCCATTTGCTACCTTCATTTCTGTGGTTAGGTCTTCAGTGATGCTGAGTTTTGTTATGTCATCTTGGTAGGTGTTAGCGAATGCATTGATGAGTAGTGGATGTATTTTGTATTTAATCAAGGCCTCTACTATTTTAGCTCTCTTCACTGAATCAAACGCCTTTGAGAAGTCAATAGATGTGATAATTAACGTTTTCTTTTCCCTGTAACTCATTTCTACACAATATTGAAGTATAAAGATGTTGTCTTCTATTCTTGCTCCTGAAGTGATACCAGCTTGTACTATTTTTTGTTCTTCATTAATCCTAAGATGGTCTTAATTTTGTTTCAGATCACAGCCATGAATATTTTATGTATGTAATTTGTTAGTGCAATTGGGCGGAGGTCTTTTGCTGTTGGTTTGGCTTTCTTGGGTATCATTATGGTATGCGATCTTCTCCATTCTTGTGGTATGTTTCCACTTTCCAGTACATTATTTAAGCATCTTGTATATACATACATCGGTATATACATACATACATACATATATGATATGTTTAAATGCCATTATCTTGCTGTGTAAGTGCATACACACATGCATTAGTTTTTTTTTTTTACATCCTTCGAACGAACAGATGCTACAGACTAGTAGGTAATATAACTATAGGAATTAATCTAATAATTTATCAATTTAATTGTACTTCTGAATTATTCTTTTTTTTTCGGATGTTTTTTATTTTTATTTGTATAATTTTTTGTTCACTTGTAATGTGCTAACATTCACATTTTATTTCAGGTTTTTTGGTTGTGACAACCATAAGGACACATTCCTGCAGATCTTTGTTGGTTTGGCCAGGAAGTTCCCAGAGTTTGAGGTGACACAGTGCTGTAATGGACACAATGTAATCACCAAGATTCTCCCCGTCGTGGATGGCAACCTTTTCAATGGTTTTGGCTCCAACTTGTGCAGGGACACAAACTCTGATGTTCACGCCAAGTTGCCCTCCAAACGCCAGGCCACCGGCGACTGTGTGAGGGATACTAGAAGCCATGACCAAATGAAAAGGCAGAAGCTCCAGGGGCAGAAAAAATAGGTGATGGGGGAGATAATGACTGCGTCTTACAAGCCAGTGACTTGTCTCTCTCTTCAAAGGAGTTATACTTACTGCTACTGCAGACTGTTTTTTTTCTGTGCAACAAAGATATTTCTTCCCCTGCAAGACAGTGACTTGTGCTTTTCTTCAAGGGAGCTATATTTACTGCTACTGCAGACAGTGTTATTTTTCTGTGCAACAAAGATATTTTTCCACCTGCAAGACAGTGACTTGTGCTTTTTTTCAAGGGAGTTATACTTACTGCTACTGCAGACAGTGTTTCTTTTTTCTGTGCAACAAAGATATTTCTCCCTCTGCAAGACAGTGACTTGTGCTTTTCTGCAAGGGAGTTATACTTACTGCTACTGCAGACAGTGTTTTATTTTTCTGTGCAATAACGATATTTCTCTCCCTGCAAGACAGTGATTTGTGCTTTTTTCCAAGGGAGTTATACTTACTGCTACTGCAGACAGTGTTTTTTTTTTCTTCTGTGCAACAAAGATATTTCTCCCCCTGCAAGACAGTGACTTGTGTCTCTCTGGACGCAAGTACGCCAATTCTTTGAGAGTGAGGCCATCGTCAGGCGTGTCAACCTAGTGTGCCTTTCTCGATACACCTTGGAGGAGGTGGCAGAGGAGATACAGACCGCCAGGGAGCAGCTGGTCATGGAGGACAATCGGGTGGTTCAGATGTTGATTGGAGAGCTCTCTGACCTGGTCCCTGAACCGCCAGAAGACCTGCTTGCGGCAGCTACATGGCACTTCTCGGGGTACCTGGGCAGAATGTCCTTGGGTGAAATTATTGCAAATATGGTGTTTTTATTGGTGTCTTAGGATTGAATAATTGTCGCCCACCGATGACGTATGTTGACTAATTTGTTTTTGTTGTTCATAAACATATTCTTCACATCACTATGAGGTGCTTGCTTTTTGTTTGAGGTTTCTATGATGATTTTTAATATTTTATTCAAATAAAACAAACAAAAAATCGCCTCAGCACCCATTTACGAAAGACGCGATTTCGAGTGCACAGTCATGTATGGTGTATTCTATGGTATTGCATATTAATATAGACTACATGGGCTATGCATGTAAGTGTTTTCAGAAATTCCAATATTCCTGGAAATTATTGCAAATTTTGTTTTTTTTATTGGTGTCAGGATTGAATAATTGTCGCCCACCGATGATGTATGTTGACAAATTTGTTTTTGTTGCTCATAAATATATTCTTCACATCACTCTGAGGTGTTTGCTTTTTGTTTGAGGTTTCTATGATAATTTAAAGTATTTTATTCCAATAAAAAAAAAAAAATCACCTCAGTACCCATTTGCGGAAGACCCAATTTCGAGTGTACAGTCACGTATGGTGTATTCTATGGTATTGCATATTAATATAGACTACATGGGCTATGCATGTAAGTGTTTTCAGATTGAAATTCCAATATTCCTGGAATTTATTGCAAATTTTGTTTTTCTT
>JAXIVD010007277.1:2500-12500 GCA_036785275.1 Cancer borealis
CTCCTCCTCCTCCTCCTCCTCCTCCTCCTCCTCCTCTTCCTCTTCCTCCTCCTCTTCCTCTTCCTCCTCCTTCTTTCCTCTTCCTCATCATGATCATCTTATCCTCGTTTTCTTTTTCCTTTTTCCAGCCTTCCTTTTCCTTCTTTATCTCTCAACACCTGCTTTTCCTTCCCTCAATCTTTCTTCCTTATCAACACTTCCTCTTCTTCCTCCTCCTCCTCTTCCTCCTCTCCTTCTCTTCCTCCTCCTCCTCCTCGTCTTTCTTCCCGCTAACAGCCACCAACGCGCCCTAACAAGAGTGGTTATAATTCACGTTACATTTCCACGCGACTCTCCCTTTTGGTATTCCGTCTGAGGGTGGCGTGAGGGCCCAGCCACGCCTTTCTTCTCAAACATTCCCTCACTCTTCACTTCACCGGGAGGATCGCGTCGTGGGTGGCAGCAGGAGGAGTAGGTCGTCGATCCAGCAACTCCCAACACCGTCTTGTGACCCTCCACTTGCAATATCACCTCCTCACCGCCATTATCTTCCTGGTTTATGTATCAGAAGAGCGTTTTAATCGTGCCATTACCTCCCATTTGTGCGGCGTCGTTCCGGGGAGTGCAGTTGTCGTGGCCGCCAACATTTTAGGTTCCAGCGGCAGCCGTCCACATTATACATTAATAAAGCGCGGCGAGCAGCTTCACAGCCAACATCCCCTGCAGTAAGTGGCGTCGGATGTCACTCTGGCCCGGCGGTAAGGGCTGTTGGTCCTGCTGGGGGGGGGGGAGGAGAGGGGACTGGTATCCTCCTCCACCTCTCCTCCCTTCACCTCTCCTCCCTCCTCATCCATTGCCTAGTCCTCCTCCTCTACTTCTTGTTCGAAAAAAAGACACGACTGCACCTCATGCCCTCAGGTCCGTGTTAGACTTTTAAGAGCATCGCCTTTGCAGCAGCGGCAGTCAGAAGCAGAAGACGCCGCCCATCCTCCACCCTCCACCCTCCGCCCTCCGCCCTTCGGGGATGAAAGTCTCGATGCTCTGTAATAATTCTGCGTTGAATGTCTTGTTGATCGTTGTGGACTCAGAAGAGCAATACATCTTGTTATTATTTGAGGTGACTGGCGTGCCTTGGATGAGTGTCCTGCTCATATTGATGTGATGTCTTATTTATCTTCTTCTTTCTCTTCCTTTCTCTCTCTCCATTCATCCATTGCTCATTCCTATGCCTCCTTCCCTTCCTCTCCTTCCCTCCTACAACGCACTCTTCACACAGCTGCTTCCAAGGACGGAGAACAGAGGAAACAAACTTCAACACGCAACGTTAAGTCTTCGCCGCAAAAATGACTAACATTCCCGCGGAGGAGAGGCCGAGGCACTTCACCTAACCTGGAGGACCTCTTGTGGCAGTGACCTCGGTGGTGGGGTCACAGGGAGGGAGGAGTGGGTCAAAGGATGGAGGGAGGGAGTGAGGGTGTTTGAGGGTCCTGACGCAACACTCTTCACGCCCAAAGTATTGCACTCACCAAGAGTTACGTGCGAGACTCACTTCCACCCAACCTTCGTTTTTCTTCTCCTCGTGAAGTTGGTCCCGTTTTCTCTGCTCACATAAGGACAGGAAATTATATCACAGACTTATCTATTAATAACTATCCCCTCACGCCTACTCCTAATATAAAACGTACATACTATTCTTTCTTCAGCATCCTTAACACACTAGCATTACACATAGAAAACGAATACCGGGTGTTGATCAAACTTTACGCGTCCTACATTTGCCTAGCAGTGACGTCCTTCCTGCCTGTTCTCAATAATTTCACCTCGCCTCTGTTACCTGTGCCGCCACGATGCACAGGTAATGGCCAAAGGGGGATATACTGTCTTATTCAGGTAAATCAGTTAATAACGCAAAGACACACCATTGATGACAGATATATACTTCAAAAACTAATGTGAGAGAAAAAGAAAGGGAGAGAAAAAGTACAATAGAGGGGAAAAAAGAGAGGAAAGAGTTTTTTTTTAATTTAACAGAACTTGAAAATATCTTAGAAACGTAAAAACTATAAAGGAAAAGAAAATAAAGGTAAATAATGTAAATAAAAATAAAAATAAAACCAAACCTATACATATATAAAAAAATATAAAAAAACAGGTAACATTTCTACAGGTGCGAAAAAGTTACATTCCCCTTTTTTTTAATCTCTCATAATTACATTTTTCCATTTTTTTTTTTTTTTTTTGGTGATGTGGCGGGAAAGTAAAATTAATATGTTGTATTTTGCTGACTCGGATTTGCAAGATTTAATGTTGAGTGGGCGTGTTGCGTGATGGAGGAGTGTTGGCGTGGCAGAACTGTGGTGGTGGTGGTGGTGTGTGGTGGTGTGGTAGTGTAGTGTGGTAGGACGAAAAGTGATGGTGTGTGGTGGTGTGGTGTGTGGTGGTGTGGTGGTGTGTGGTAGGACAGTGGTGGTGGTAGAAGAGTACTATACTCTCTCTCTCTCTCTCTCTCTCTCTCTCTCTCTCTCTCTCTCTCTCTCTCTCTCTCTCTCTCTCTCTCTCTCTCTCTCTCTCTCTCTCTCTCTCTCTCTCTCTCTCTCTTTATGTATGCATGTATGCACGTATGTATGCATGCATGTGTGTTTGTATGTCATCAACCATCATCTTTATGTATAACTATGCCATACACAAACCCTGCCTTGAATATACAATCTATGTATGTATATTTCACCATGTACACACGAAAACATCACGTTATATATGTGTGTGTATGCATCCACCACCACCACCACCACCACCACCACACCACCACCACCACCACCACCACCACCACCACCACCACCACCACCACCACCACCATACACGGGGATCGATGTCTTGGTACCTGAACGTGACAGTGTATAAGGTGCAAAAGGAACTCCACGTCTCCCAGCCCCGGAGGTCACTGGGCCAACCCTTAAACCGTATAATTTGAGAGCCACCCGCTTGTCATCCTCGCCTGGTATCGTATGTCCATCAGGAGCGTGTTATTTGCATCTACTATGTTTACGTTGCCGTGCGTGGGAGGGAAGAGGTGAGGATGAGAGGGGTGAGAGGGGTGAGAGGGGTGAGAGGGGTGAGAGGGGTGAGAGGGGTGAGAGGGGTGAGAGGGGGGAGAGGGGAGGTAGAAAGGTATATTTACATCTCTCATCTACAATCTTCTTCCTCCAGGTATTAATGTGTGTGTATTGCATGTTTTGTATCGCCTCCTCCTCCTCCTCCCTCCTCTCCTCCTCCTCCTCCTCCTCCTCCTCCTCCTCCTCCTCCTCCTCCTCCTCCTCTTCCTCTGTACTACAATGATCACTCCTTTATCTTTATTTTTCTTTCTCTCTCTCTTTCTTTTTTTCCAGGTAACCTACATATGTATATTTTCCTCTGCTTTTTCTCAGTTCTAGGTTTGTAGGTTTAGAGAGTAAGGAGGAGGAGGAGGAGGAGGAGAGAGGAGGAAGGAGGAGGAGGAGGAGGAGGAGGAGAGGAGGAGGAGGAGGAGGAGGAGGAGGAGGAGGAAGAGAATCCGTACAGTCTATCCTCCTCTACTATCAGAATTAACAGACCATCAGCAGAGAGAGAGAGAGAGAGAGAGAGAGAGAGAGAGAGAGAGAGAGAGAGAGAGAGAGAGAGAGAGAGAGAGAGAGAGAGAGAGAGAGAGAGAGAGAGAGAGAGAGAGAGAGAGAGAGAGAGAGAGAGAGAGAGAGAGAGAGAGAGAGAGAGAGAGAGAGAGAGAGAGAGAGAGAGAGAGAGAGATCATCCATACCACCACCACATTGAACAATCCCAACAGCCCATCAACTTGAACCAGACCACAGAATCCAGTCCCACAACACCCCATCACTAAATACCTTCCCATCACCCCTTATAACACCCCATCCCATTCCCATCCATTCCCATCACATAACATCCCACATCACAGCTTCCCATTCCCATCCCATCTTCTATTCAAGTACCCCATCCCATCCCCCTTCACTTCCCATCACTTCCCATCTCATTCCCCTTCACTTCCCATCCCATCACACTTCTACATTAGCTTTCCATACCATTTCTACCCCTATAAGAGCACCCCATCACCTATTAAAGCTCTTCCCTTCTCTTCCCTTCCCATCCCTTCCCTTCCCATCCCTTCCATTCCCTTCCCTTCCCATCAACTGTACATCACGAACTAATTGATCTATCGTCCATTCTACTCTTCATGAATCAACTATTTACGTGGACTTGAAAAAATAAAACCCTTTCTTTTCTCTCTCTTTTCCTCTCGCATTTCTCTTCCATTTCCTCTTTCACTCAGCCTCCTACCCATTCACACTCCCTTTTCTTTCTCTCTTTTTTTCTTTTATCTTTTTTTAACGTATCCGAAGCATCTCTCCTGCACGGCATACCAAAAAACAAGGGGGAAAGGTAAGCTCTGTTAGGCCTATGTACTGGTAATAATTAACAAGATCCTTCCTGGGTGAAAAAAAAAAAAAAGAGAAAAAAAGGGGAGACTTATCTATTTTTCTAGTTTTTAAGTAATGTGTCACGATGAATGCATATAATTTTTTAGGAGGAGGAGGAGGAGGAGGAGGAGGAAGAAGAGGAAGAAGAAAGGAGTAAAGATGAAGAAGAACAAAAACACAATAAACAGCAACAAAGAACAAGAAAAAATAAAATATAAAAAAACAACAATAACAAAAAAAACTAAAGAAAACAAGGAAGATGAGAAAAAAGATTAAAAAAATATATATATAATAACGTTAAACAGAAATAAACATGAAACACAAGATATAATTATTCATACACAGTCACTAACTCTTCCAGGAATGAAGGAGGAGGAGGAGGAGAGGGAGGAGGAGGAAGAGGAGGAGGCAAGGCAGTCGTCCCATCCTGATCCTCATGCAAGTATATATGAGGGAGACAAATAATTAGCGAGAGACAGGTGCGGTTAGGTGGGAGGTGATGGTCATTTGCATACCATTACCTCAACACAACACACGCACACCTGGGAATGATGCGTATGTCCGCCTGTCCGTCTGTCTGTCCGTCTGTCTGCCTGTCTGTCTGTTTGGTTAATTGTACTTGTGTGTGTGTGATTGTTAAGTGGGTTTACAGACATCACACACTGTAAAATTAGAGTACTGTAATTGTATAGGTTTTTTTTTTGTTATCTATTGATGTATTGTTTTAAGGGAGATTTTCACCCTCAGACTATGATAATGTAAATATAAAAGAGTTGTTAATATATTGTTTTTAATACTTACGAAGCCTGAACTCCTGTTATTAACTTTCTAACTATTTACTTTCATGAAAAAAATCCATCATTACCTGACGCAAGGTTCAAAGGGGTACTGATGGCAACACTATTTTGTTTGTTAACACTATTATCAAAGTTAAAACATTCTTCCATTGCCATTTTTATCAATACTTTGAACTGGCAGCCAAAAGTTTATATAGAATAACATTATTCAACTCACATTGTTCACAACGGAAGTTCACCGTTTGACTCTCGGAAATGTTGGTAAACAAAGAGTTTATATCGAAACTGTCCATGTTTTTCAATGCAACCTTTTGTTATTTTTCAGTCAAATTCTGTGTTTTTGTTTATAGAACTATCCAGCCATTGCCAACCTTCCTCTGTTTACATTTCACACCTGTTCCCTGCGTCCGGACCAAGGGTACAGGCGAACCTTGCCTTATATACGTGTGTGTGTGTGTGTGTGTGTGTGTGTGTGTGTGTGTGTGTGTGTGTGTGTGTGTGTGTGTGTGTGTGTGTGTGTGTGTTATTACCTGATTACTGAAGACGAGGTTGCTCCTGCTAACATCACCTCCTTGAAGAATTATTTTATGCACACTGAGAAAGAGAAAGAGAGAGAGAGAGCATTATCATTACTATCATCATCATCATCATCATCATCATCACCACCACCACCACCATCATCACCACGGTCACCACGCCAGCCAGCTTCCCTCACAACTCCCAAACATTCTTGCTCCCCGCGTCCAACACACTCACTCTCACACTCGTATATTTACTTTTTTTATTTCGTTTAGATTTTCACGTCCTCTCACCTCGCCTTTGTTATTGTTGTTTCGTCAAAGTTGGGGTCGTTGGCGGCGCATCAGGGTCGTGTGTCGCGCGAATTAACCGTTGATCGCATGCCCTTCAAGCTGGGTTCACGCGATACCAGCGCCACCACCTACGCGGCGGACACTCCACACACTAACACACTTAAAAATATAAACTCAATAATAATCACAACTTCCCACACTCGCAGTCTCTAAAAATAAAGGATGTATCAACTATCAGGGAAATATTTTGTGAAGTTATTTTTATATTCATAGTCATACGATAAATAAAATTGACTTATATGATTCTGTTTTTAAAAAAAAATATGTACTATGAAAATGTAAAATTGAATGTTTTTTTAACTCAATTCATTTAATCATTTAACTTTAATAAAAAATAAAGTTTAGCACTAAAATATAACTTTGTTCACTCTTGCTTATCAATATTTACTCCGTTTTATTGATTAATTCTGTATTTTAACGGTTTTTTTTTATCATCTTCCTACAATTTGAACATATAAAAATAAGGAGAATCGAGACACTAATCCGATTGAAAAAATTTACCAGAACCTTTTTTATTTGGATTCTAATTCTATACACTCACAAAATTTATAAAGAAACCACGATAGAGAACATGTATAGAAATAACTTATTGTTCATCTTTACCACAGATGATATAAATAGAAATAAAATACTGGCGAGAGAGAGAGAGAGAGAGAGAGAGAAAATATATATATATGAAGTTGAATGTGACCCTTTTTTTTATTTATTCATTTTTTATGTTTTTTGTTTTGTTTTGTTTATATATATACGGTATGTTGACGTGTGTCTATGGAGGAACATGACGAAGGGGAAAATAAAACTGAGAGAGAGAGAGAGGGGAAAAAAATAACCTTTCTGCCGCCTATGTATTTATTTTCCTCTGTGGCTAAAAAAAAAAAAAAAAAAAGTTTGAGTTGAAGTGAAGGGGAAAAAAGTGTAAAAAAAATGTATATATATACCGGAATACAGAAATGAAAACCCACCTAACTCACTGGGAATATACCAAAAAAAAAAAAAAAAAAACAGTTGAATGAATGAATAAATAAATAAAAAAGATAATTAAATACAAAACAAACCTATCGATAAAAAAATAAAAATAAAAAGTTGAGTAAATAAATAAAATAGCAAATAAATAAAAAAATATATATATAATGAATAAGACAATAAAAAAAAACAAATTATAAAAAACATGAATAACAAAAATTAATAAATGAATAAACATCAAGCAACACGTATAATATTTTTTTCTTTACCTTACAATGAAAAATATAATGAAACCTAGTCATTGAGAGGTAAATAATTCCTTGCATCGTAGACAGAGCCGCATCGTTCTCTAAGGCAAGGCATCGTTAGCCTACTCACGCTTAGCCATCAACTGCAGAGCTGGAAGGTAAGTGAGGAGGGGAGGGAGGAGGAGGAGGTAGGGAGGGCAGGGAGGAGGAGGTAGGGAAGGGAGGAGGGAGAACTAGGAGGAAGGGGATAGAAAGGGATAGGAAGGTAGGGAAGGCAGGGAGAGGAAGGAGGGAGTAGGGAAGGCAGGGAGGAGGTAGGGAAGACAGGGAGGGAAGGGAGAGATAGAGGCAGGTTAGAAGGTAGGGAAGAAGGGAGAGAGGTAAGAAGACAGGAAAGGTAGATAAAGGTGAGAGGGGAAGGTATTTACAGGTGAGAAGGGAGGGAAAAGGAGAGAAAAATGAGGAGGCAGGGAGGGGAGTTACAGGTGCGAAGGGAGAGAAGGGAGAGAGAAGGGAGGGAAGGGAGAGAAAAGTTAAAATGGAAGGAAAGGGAGTTACAGGTGAGAAGGGAGGGAGGGTAGAGGCAGGTGAGGAGGCAGGAAGGTTAGGTTACCAACTCAGCGTGACTCCCTAGCAAAAGTTAAGGGAATTCAATTAGTAAGAACAGCAGGTAAGTGCGTAGATAGACACACAGATAGGTAGATAAAGAGATAGAGAGAGGGTGTTACTTACGCACGCACACACACACACACACACACACACACACACACACACACACACACACACACACACACACACACACACACCTGGGTTATGAGTGCAATAAAACACCTTGAAGACTGACAGGTATTAAGGTGAGTGCAATGACAGGTAACACATCGGTAACATCACTGAGACACACGTTATGGCAACACTTTTTCAGCGGCAAGGCGAAGAGAGAGAGAGAGAGAGAGAGAGAGAGAGAGAGAGAGAGAGAGAGAGAGAGAGAGAGAGAGAGAGAGAGAGAGAGAGAGAGAGAGAGAGAGAGAGAGAGAGAGAGAGAGAGAGAGAGAGAGAGAGAGAGTGTAAGAAAGAAACAAAGAGTACTGCACGAAGGAGGAAGAAGAGGAGGAGGAGGAGGAGGAGGAGGAGGAAGAAGAAGAGGAGGAGAAGTACCAACAGCAGCAAGATATCATAAAAACTGCTCACCTTGTGCTAAAAGTTATCTTAAATAGTCTCTTTCTCACTCCTCCGCCGCCTCCTCCTCCTCCTCCTCCTCCTCCTCCTCCTCCTCCTCCTCCTCCTCCTCCTCCCTTGACCTCCTCCATATCCGGGATCTAATGGAGTCTCTTTATCGTGTTGTGAATCTATGTGGATATTCATCACACCCAAGATGAAACGACCAACGGCTGTCAACCAGAAATTGGATCGCGGTCACTGAGTCACGAGAGGAGCGCCATCTGGGACCCTAGCGGAGGTTTGGGTAACTAGGAGTAATGGTTCCTCTCTTCCCTTCCCTTCCCTTCCCTTCCCTTCCCTTCCTTTTACTTTTACTTGCCCTATCCCTCTTCTCCCCCTTCGTGTTCTTTTTTTTTTTTTTTTTTTTTTGTGTGTGTTTGTGTTTGCATGTGTGTGCGTGTATGTGCGTGTGTGTGTGTATGTATACGTGCGTGCGTGTGTATCACTTCATCAACGCGACGCAACAGTTACGATAATACCATATAAACACAAAAAAAAAGAAAAAAAAAGAAGACGAAGTAAAATAAAAAATAAATAATTAAATAAATAAAATAATTTCAAAAAAAAACTTCATTGATACTTCCAGGAGGAGGGAAAAAAAATAATCCTAAGCTGAGGATAAAGTTATAAAAGACGACTGAGGGAAAAGGAAAAAAAATAATGCACTGAATATTTGATGACAGGTATGGAAGGAAGACAGTAGATTGAGGAAGGAAGGAAGGAGGAGGAGGAGGAGAGGAAGGAAGAGGGGAAGGAGGAATAGAAGGGGAGAGACATGAGGGGAATAGAAAAGGGATGAGAGGGGTGAGGGGAGTGAGGAGTAAGAGGTGAGGGAAGTGGGGTGAGAGGGAGGAAAGGGGAGAGAGGAGAGGGGTGAGAGGGGTGAAGGGAGTGGGGTGAGAAGGGAGTGAGAGGAGAGGGGTGAGTGGGGGAGAGGAGGAGTCAGGGTACAGAAACCAACGCTAATTAAGTTCCAAGTTTCCCCTTCCAAGTTGTCGTGTTATGTGCTGGCTTGTAGTACATGTGTGTGTGTGTGTGTGTGTGTGTGTGTGTGTGTGTGTGTGTGTGTGTGTGTGTGTGTGTGTGTGTGTGTGTGTGTGTGTGTGTGTGTGTGTGTGTGTGTGTGTGTGTGTGTGTGTGTGTGTGTGTGTGTGTGTGTGTGTGTGTGTGTGTGTGTGTGTGTGTGTGTGTGTGTGTGTGTGTGTGTGTGTGTGTGTGTATGCAGGTAGGATAGATGAGGTGACTATTTCCTTACAATGTCAAGTTCTCTCAAAAATATTACTTATTGATCCTATCTATAAAAAAAAATCCCAATATTGATACTATTACCACACCTTGAAAACCTCTACTACTACTACTACTACTACTACTACTACTACTACTACTACTACTACTACTACTACTACTACTACTACTACTACTACTACTACTACTACTACTACTATAACACCTGACTC
>JAXIVD010007277.1:15000-20678 GCA_036785275.1 Cancer borealis
ATACACACACACACACACACACACACACACACACACACACACACACACACACACACACACACACACACACACACACACACACACACACACACACACACACACACACACACACACACACACACACACACACACACACACACACACACACACACCTGCACAAAGTAAATACGTCATCTAAAATTATATTCATTAATCATCTAAAAATAATCATGACTGGATATTCTTTACATATTTAATGAATGTATTTTTATTCTATTCTTGTGACATGCGATACACATTAATTTGATATTAGTCACAATGCTTTATGAGCGTCTTCTGTATTATTTTTAATGATGATGATGATGATGATGATGATGATGATGATGATGATGATGATGATGATGATGATGATTATGATGATGACGATGATTAAGAATAGGAAGAGAAATATATCTTCTAAAAATATATATCACCAAAAAATTTCTTACCTATAATACATGTCGTTAAAAATATTAGTTTTTAGCATGTTATTTATTACACACACACACACACACACACACACACACACACACACACACACACACACACACACACACACACACACACACACACACACACACACACACACACACACGTACATACATACATACATACATACAGCTGGCGCCAAATATCCACACTGATGCCTTTCATTCTAATCTTTTCGAAGTGCTGTTGCTTTTTGTCGCCACATCCACATCACACATTTGCATATAAATGATGATGATAATTAGTTACTAAGAAACTTTATTACCGCGGGAAATAACTCTTCCCCGATACACCACCTATATTTTTCCCTCTTTTTTTTCTCTCCTCTTTTTTTTCCGTTTTTTTTTTTTTGTGGTCCGGAATTGTAAAATATTTTCTTTAATCACGTGGTTTAATATTAGTTAAAACTGATAGAGGAAAACAGATTACAATTTGAAGTATAAAATATGCGGCTTTTACCTAAATTTCGTTTCGTTTCATATTTTTTTTTTTTGTTTCATATATTCATTTATTTATTCTTTTTATTCATAATTTTACACGCGCGTACGTACCTATCTATTCCCACGAGGTAATTTATGTATTGAATTAATGAAAGGTGTTTTGGGCTCAGGTAAAAATGTTGGGTTTAATTTCAGGTTCAAACTTATGGGGAGTTTAAGTCTACAAGGGTGAGTTTTAACTTATACAAGCCTGGTGGTGGTGGTGTGTGTGTGTGTGTGTGTGTGTGTGTGTGTGTGTGTGTGTGTGTGTGTGTGTGTGTGTGTGTGTGTGTGTGTGTGTGTGTGTGTGTGTGTGTGTGTGTGTGTGTGTGTGTGTGTGTGTGTGTGTGTGTGTGTGTGTGTGTGTGTGTGTGTTCAGATCCCACGCACATCCATAAATAGGAAGCAATTAAGAGGTGTTACCATCTATCTGCCTGTCTGTCTGTCTGTCTGTTTGTCTGTCTGTCTGTCTGTCTTGCCTTCACCATTAATAGGAACGAAAAACAGCTCACTCACTTCTCCTCTCAGCCCTCCTACTTCTCATTATCTCATCTCCTTGTCTAACTCCTCCTCCTCCTCCTCCTCCTCCTCCTCCTCCTCCTCCACTGTCCATCCCTCGCTCCCTCCACTCAGCCAAGCAAGTCTCCCGCCGTGCAAGAATCATGACTGACATTCACAAAACTCCCTGCATGATGAACTAATGGTGAGGAGGAGAGTAGCAGAGACAGCCCGCGACGCCCCACCCTTCACCGCTCACCAATCAACACAGGGAGAGGATCGACGGTGACTCTTGTTAGGTTTATTGGTGTGTTGCGTCGCCTCGTTTACTGTCCCATCATGTTCTTTACGGGGTTACAAATTGGTCACATGCTCCACACTGCACCCTATTCTCCCCTCTTCGCCTATGAATCTCCCTCTCTCTCTCTCTCTATGGAAGGTTTCAGTTGTTATGTTATATGGAAAGTAGATAGTGGTTGGTGTTAAGTTATTTTTTCATGGTGTTGTTTTGATCATTTATAAAACGTAGGCAGCTTCTTCACTCGCCTTAATTTATATTGGATTCCGTTTTCTTTCTGGTTGCGTAGCTTGCTCTTCCTTGGTAAACTATTATAATCGAAGGGACTGGCGAAGGGATGAAGTGCTTTCTGTATTCTTAGTAACGTGGGGGAGGAATAATTCACCTTTGTGTGGATAAAACTATGAACAGGAGATAAAAGTGTAATCAGTGTGTTTTACGAGACTCAAGTTGCGGATCACAAACTTGGTAGTCTCACAAAGGGTGCACAGTTTAAAAACTTATCACAGCTCAAAGAGGAATGCAAGAAAAGAACGTTCAGGCGAAACATGGAGGGAGAAAAAATAAGTATCTTGAGATTAGAGAACAAACTAAACTAAAAACAAGCTAAACTGAGGATATTCTGGTTGCCATTACGAATAAATAGACTTGGGAAGGAGGCGTTCGTTATATAAAGGGAAGATAGACAGATGCGATAAATATATAGATAGATAGATACAATAGCTACAGTGATAGCCAACGTAGCATTGACACCATATAAGATACAACACTAAGAAGATACGAACTAACAACATAACAAATATACTAAACAAATTATGAGAAAGCAAAAATTCGCGGGTTTTTTTTACGGGATCACAAATATAGACTAAGTATTCAATTGTGTGGGTTAAGGCAATGGATTCTTACACTACTATTATATTCTAACAGTCATGTGAAGTTTATAAGTCATTTCGTATGCTGGTCCAAGTGGTTCATGCATTGTGTGTGTGTGTGTGTGTGTGTGTGTGTGTGTGTGTGTGTGTGTGTGTGTGTGTGTGTGTGTGTGTGTGTGTGTGTGTGTGTGTGTGTGTGTGTTGTGGAAGAGCGAGTGGAGCTTCGAGAAAAAAACATTCGATCAATGATACAAAACAACCACTAATGTCACGGTATTTGTTGCTGCTGCCACCACCACCACCACCACCACTACCTACAACCTGCATCTTATCTATCCCCTCACCACAACCACCACCACACCAAGATCACTGCGCAGCCCTCACCACATCACCACATCACCTCACCACACCTCACCACACTAACTCACACCAATACGCGTCACTTTATCATTGTTTTCCTTCCTATGATAAAGAAAATTAACATAAGCTAGGAATAGAAAAATATATATATGAAAAAAAGCTACTCAATTTTCGTTTTCTATTTCTCTATTAAGTTTACAGTGAGGAAATACCATAAATACAGGAGTAAATGTAGTTCCAGAAATACATAAGCTTACGAGTGACCCAAACTGTAGCCAGCTTGCCCGAGGAAGCATCAAGGGATAGGAGAGAAATGTATTGAATTGAAACTAGAGACAGAAGTTCATTACGAGTTGGTGGTTGGATGATATTAACGATGAGGGAACGAGCTGTGTGGAGGGAGCTTTACCTTAGATAGCTACAGATAAGGCAGATGGGATGCTGGGTCAGTCTTACATACAGGAATTCATAGTGCAAGTTATATATAATTTAAATCATGTGACAGTTTTTATTTATATATTTCAGAAGATAACGACAATTGACCACCGAGTTTTTCAAAGAAGGATGATTATATTAAGTCGACGTTCAAGAATCCTTACATACACACGCCCCCTTGAGGGTAAAAAGGCAAGCTTGGATAGGGAGGAGGATGTGATCGATGTATTGAAATAATTGAAAAGGATAAAAAGAGTGAGATTTGAACCTTGTCTGAATTAGCCATGCAGGTGAAGATGTGAAATAATGGATGTGAAGTGGATAAGTTTAGGTTTGATTTAAAGGTTTAGTAGGTAAGTATGGGTTTGAAAGGCAAGTGGAGGAACAGCAGCATGTTATCCTGACAGCAGCATGTTATCCTGAGCAACATTTACACACAAAAAAAGTTCACTGCACAGATTCAATTTCTTTTTTTTAATGGAGAGATTATCTAAAAAAAAAAGCCAAATGTAAGTCAAAGAAGGTATTTGTGTTTTTCTTTCAACTTTTTTTTATCTTATGCTTATATTAAAGATGATTTATTAGTGAAATCTAGTCATTTCCCTCACCATCCTCACTTTCCTTATGACTCCATAAACTTGTGCTTTTCCCAACAACTCAAACACGATTATTATAAAGTTTCACACAAAACAAAACAAAACAGCTAATCACCGGCTCATTAAACTTTATAATGTATGATAAACAATTATAACTACAGGAACAATTGTACTTATAGTTTGCATTACATCTATACTCTTTCACCACACAATACATATATAATCTCATATGTTTTTTTAAATATTTCTAAACAGTTCAAAAAATATATATAATCAATTAAAAACATGAATAAATACGATATATAAATAAACATGAAATTTCCACTACATTGAGAGAGAGAGAGAGAGAGAGAGAGAGAGAGAGAGAGAGAGAGAGAGAGAGAGAGAGAGAGAGAGAGAGAGAGAGAGAGAGAGAGAGAGAGAGAGAGAGAGAGAGAGAGAACAAAAAAGAGAGAAGGAAAAAAAATCAAAGTAAGCATTTATATTACACCCTTCCCTCTCTTCCCCTCCCTTCCCTTCCCTTCCCTACCTTCCCTCCCTACCCTCCCTTCCCTTCCCTCCCTTCTTTTCCCTTCCCTTCCCTTCCCTTTCCCTCCCTTCCCATGAGTGTCTTTGTCAGTCTCTCTCCTGATCTGCGTTTGAGAGGCGTCCAATTTTTTGTCACTTAGTTAGATTAGACACTTTCCTCCCTCTTATCCTGCACTGAGAGAGAGAGAGAGAGAGAGAGAGAGAGAGAGAGAGAGAGAGAGAGAGAGAGAGAGAGAGAGAGAGAGAGAGAGAGAGAGAGAGAGAGAGAGAGAGAGAGAGAGAGAGAGAGAGAGAGAGAGAGAGAGAGAGAGAGAGAGATTAAGAAAAGATTATAGTAAAGAAAATATGTACGTTAGTTTTATAAGTGAAAGAAGATGAAAGAAAATAAAAATAAAGATGAAGAATACAAAAGGAAAACCCAAGGGAAGAGGAGGAGGAGGAGGAGGAGGAGGAGGAGGAGGAAGAAAAAAGCTTCATAATTATCAATAGAGAGATAATAAGAGAGAAAAACACAAGGGAACACATACAATTAAAAAAAAAAAAAAGTACCCAGCATAGAATCTCACTTTACATTCTCTTTACAGGTGAGAGAGAGAGAGAGAGAGAGAGAGAGAGAGAGAGAGAGAGAGAGAGAGAGAGAGAGAGAGAGAGAGAGAGAGAGAGAGAGAGAGAGAGAGAATCCACCCATCATTCTTCTCTGGGAACCTCTTCTTCTAATTAATATTCTCTATAACCTTTACCACAATTAGGCCTAGGTGAAGGGGGGGTTGGGGGAGGGGGGAGGGGAGGAGAGGGAGGGGGGAGGGGGAATGGAAATAAATATGGAGAGAAGAGAAAGGTGACTATAACCCCCCTCACCTCCCCTTCCTCCTCCCCCTTCCCCTCCCCCCCTCCTTCCCTCCATCCCCTCTCTCACCCTCTTCCTCCTCCTGTAAATAATTCTTCCATCCCTTCTCTTCTCCCTTTTATTGGACCTCTGCCACCTCCCCCTTCCTTCTTTGACACCCTGCCACTCCCCCCCCCCCCCATTCCCCTCCATCACCCTGTCGACCCCCTACCCCCCTGCCCCCTGCCCCCCTAACCCCCCCCCATCCCTTCCCCTTCC
>JAXIVD010007278.1:5000-20678 GCA_036785275.1 Cancer borealis
CTGGATGAAGACAACCAGAAAATACTTAGACTGCACCAAGTTAACATATAACAACATTGATAAGTTGCGAACTATCCTACTTTATTACCCATGTGTGTGTGAGGCGGGGGGGTGCCTGGTGGGTGGGATGAGTAGGTAGATAGATTCGAATTTTGAATTAACGGAATTCTACATTCAATTTCTACGGAGTTTTATGTGAATTTAGTACTGAAATGCTCCTAAAATCTTATAAATCAGACATTACATTAACCAACTGTTGCATTCTTATTGCTAAAACGAGTCCGGTGTCCAGCTAGTAGCTACAGTAGTACGTCCGTCTGGCTCCACTGGCGGTGAGTGACTGACTGACAGACCAACGGACGTCTCACCGTCACACACTCAGCTCAGTTTCTCAGGTACGCGCCACGAATTGTTGTGAAAAATTCATTCACAAGCCGATATAACGATAATATGACATTTGATCACAATCAAATCATATTCGGGAATGGTGATTTCACAATATGTGATGTTTTATTTCAGAAATGATTGCGATTTTGCCTGAAATGTTTACTATAAACAATATGCTTTATACACAACTCCCACACGATTTTCACTCAAACTTTTAATCTTTATGTTAATTTCCTATTTGCAAAAGTTGTAAAATCATTTTTTAGGTTCAGCCATGGTTCAGCAATCATTACTGATTGTAAAGACATGAAATACAATGTCCTAAGTAGAATATGAACTGATACATGAAGTATTATCTGTCATCACTCATAGCAGCGGAATCTATAGGACCGAAATGTTATATCATCTGTCAGCGATTTTCGCGAGTGTCCAGTCAAGTATGGTGTAGTCTATGTCTGAATATATCCATTAGAAAGAAATTAATGCAATTTTTTTTCTTTAAGATTTCTATCGCATTTTTGAAATACGTAATTTGTGACGACCCACCTTGGCCCCCCCTAAATTCCTGCCCAGAAACCCCTTGAGGGAGGGCCCTGGCCCCGGGTTGAGAACCACTGATATTACATAATAAATCTATAACAAGATCATATAACTGAACTTCTTACTAAACCAATTTTTATCTGAATTTATACACCCTGAACGGTTTCCTACCATCTTTCAATCAATACCGTAGTCATCCAACTGCTGAAACTCATGCCCAATATATTTCTATCAGTAATCATGCCAAATATATTCTCCAACTTACTAAACACTCCTTAATCAAAAGAAAATGTCAAAACCTTTCTGAATATAGCTTTTCTAGTGATTTCTGGTATCTAGCAAATAATATAAATTTTACTTCTTCATCTTACGCTCCTTTACTTCAACCAGATGGCTCCACAATTGTTTGTTCCTTTTTTAAAGCTGAACTCTTCGCTCAAACCTTTGCTACGAACTCTACTTTGGATGATACTGGGCATATTCCTCCTACTCCTCCACCCTCTGACTATTTCATTCCTAAAATATAAATTTTTCATTATGACCGTTTCTATACTCTCTATGGCCTTGATTCTCGGAAGGCTTACGATGAGGATGGAGTCCCTCCTATTGTTTTCAAAAAATGTGCTTCCGAACTGGCTCCCTGCTCTTTTATTTGTGTTTCTCAACTTCTACCTCTCTTTCTTGCTGGAAGTTTGCTCTTATTCAACCTGTTTCTTAAATTGGTGACCGTTTCAATCCTTCAAACTATCGCCCTATAGCTTTGATGTCCTGCCTTTCTAAAGTCTTCTAGTCTATCCTTAACAAGAAGATCATGGGGCATCTCTCAGCTCACAACCTTCTCTCTGATTGCCGCAAATGTTGGTCTAATGGTGATCTTCTTGCTTTACTAACTGAACCTTGGTCATCCTCTTTTAGGGACTATGGTGAAACCTTTGCTGTCGACTTTGATGTATCGATAGAGATTGGCATAAATCTTTAATTTCTAAACTACTTTCCTAAGGATTCTATCCTTCTCTCTGTACCTTCATCTCCAGTTTACTTTCTGACCGTTCTATTGCTGTTATAGTGGACGAGCAATGTTCTTCCCCTAAAACTATAAACAGTGGTGTTCCTCAGGGTTCTTTTCTTTCACCCACTCTCTTCCTAGTATTCATCTATGATCTCCTAAATCTGACTCAAGGCTTCATCCATTCTAATGCTGATAACACCACCTTGCATTTTCAACGTCGAAAAACAGACGTCCAACCCAGCAATAATTAAGTGATTCAAGGTGAGATGCTATAGTACGCCTAACTTCTTATTTTTCACTATTGGGGCAGAGAAAATCTGGTTCTGTTCAATACCTCAAAATTTCAATTTCTATAACTATTTACGCGACATACTTTCCAGTTAACTATCCCCTCTTCTTCAACGATACTCATCTTCCCCTCTCCTCCACATTAAACACACTCAGTCTATCCTTTAATAAAAATCTAAACTGGCAATTTCGTATCACTACTACTTCCAAAAAGTTAGGTGTTCTATGACATCTGCGTCCATTTTTCTCTCCTTCCCAGCTATTTGTTCTGTATAGGAAAATTATCCATCCATGGATGGAGTGTGGCTCTCATGTCTGGGGTTTTCAACTTGCAGAGCCTTATTAATTAAACAGGCTGGAGTCTAAAGATTTTTGTCTCATCACCTCTCCTCTTCTATCTGAATGTCTCGATTTTTTAAGTCACCGACGCAATATTGCATAATTATCTCTTTTCTACTGCTATTCACATGCTGACTGCTCTTTTGAATTTGCTAACTGCATGCCTCCCCCCTTACCAAAGCCTCGCTGCACAAGACTTTTTACTTCTCATCCATATAATATCTATATTCCTAATGCAAGATTAACCAGTATCTTCACTTTCTTCCCATACACTGGCAAACTCTGGCACTCTCTTCCTTTGTCCGTTTTTCCACCTGTCTATGGCTTAAACTCTTTCAATCGAAGAGTGTCAAGACACCTCTTATGATAAATAGACTTGTACCTCTTGCTTCTTTGCTCCTACTGTCCTCTTAACACTGTCTGGTGATTAGTGGGATTTTTTATTACGTATTTTTGTTTTCCCTATTAATGTAAAAAAAAAAATTATATATACATACATATATATATATATATATATATATATATATATATATATATATATATATATATATATATATATATATATATATATATATATATATATTATTAGGTTTACAAATTAATAGAAAGCTTAAAACCGTCACTTCTAAAGTAATCCATCTATTATTCAGTTTGTGAGGGGCGCCTTGCTCAACAATTAATGTTAATGCTTACAGAGTCACAGTATTGATCTCACTAATTCTTATCATATAGCTGGCTCTCAACAAGCTCTCATGAAAGTCTTGCAACGTTGCCTCCTATGGCGCCTTATATCGGTATTATAAAGGCCAGAAGATTCGTTGGTACCAGGACTGATTAAAGAAGAAACACGAAGTCTACTGTAAGTATATAAAAAATTAAGTAGCACATAAGAAACAAGTACACACAAAAAAACGAAAAAAATAAGAAATTACAATAATATAGGAGGAACGGCAAATGTTCACCTCGCAGGGTAGCGGCTTATGAGGCCTGCTCCCACGCTATCACAGCTAGCAATGTGAACTGTCTCGAGCAGTTTGTTTTGCACCTGAAGAGCTCATCTCATCTCGTCTCGTCTGAAGAATTTTGACTTCTGCAGATAAACAAAAATGTTTTTGGTACGTCTTAAGAAAGAAGGCTTTCCTTCGGAGATAAAGTCAAACATCATGATCGCAAACAAAATGGCAAGGGCTTCTCTATCGATGGTGGTGTACCTGCGTTAACGATAAAGCACCTTCCAACTGGTGTAGGCTACTGGATTCAAATATTCATCGATGTACTGAAGAAATACATTTCCATTCCCGAATATCGAAGCATCTATTCTGAGGATTAAAGGCAATGAAGGGTTAGGAAACCATCAGACTGGATGTGATTACAGGTCGTCCTTAAGTTAGTTAAAGCGAGACAGGAGATCCTCAATCCAAGGTAAGGGTTCACGCTAGGACTTCCTGAAAATGTCTAAGCGAGTCCAGTTGAGTTCATAAGCCACGGGAATTAAATAATGTATAAAAAGGAATCTTCCCAAGGAAACTGCAGAGATTCTGATTGGTTGTTGGAGGGCTGATGTGCTCCAGGGCTTTATTCTTGTCCTGCATAGGCCAAAGATACACTCCATCAATCTCCAACCGCAAGTAGCGGGCAGAAGAGAAACCAAAACAGCATTTAGAGGGTTTCTCCGTGAGCTTGTGATGACGTAGCTGCTCAAAGAGAGATGCTAGTGCTGCCAAGTGACTGGGCTAATCTGATGAGGAAATAAAGATGATCTCGAAGTAAAAGGAGACATTAAATTAATAAGCAAAAACAATCTTCCTGAGGTAGATGTAAGTGGAACAAGCAACGCCAAGATCGAGGGAAAATCGACAAAATATAATCAAGCCCCTGTGTGTGAAGAAAGCAGTGAGAGGCTTAGCACGGATCGTTAAGGAAATCTGGTAGTAGGCTTAGCAGAAACCCATCTCTGAAAAGTAGGTAGCTCCTGAAAATGTGTACACATCATCTAAAACAGAACAGGTGAGCTTAGCATCAAATACGATAACAGAATCAGACTTACGTACCATCACAAAGGGAGAAAAGTGTGCTGAGGAAAATGGCTGAATGATTCCAAGGTGGAGGAAGTCGCCGACTTCCTTCTCAAAGTAAGGTCGGAGATTAATCGGCATAGAATAGTTTTAACCTTAATTCTGCTGGTAGTAGAGGCAACACATTTGGGATATAGTAATCCAACCACTAAGGAGAACATGTACAATTCTTAATTCCTGGCTATCTTGGATTATCCGACTGAGGTTTTAGCACGCACAAAGAAAAGAGAAAGACATTATTTTTGGAAACGAGCAAACTCAGTTGGAGTCATCTTGAGTAAAACCGGTTTAAATTTGGAGGAGACAAGCAGTTGTAGGCGCTTCATATGGCAGTTCCATGAATCTGAACAGCATACACTTGCTCAAATACGGGTCAAGAAATGAGGTTATGAGGCGAGGTTGTAGGAGCTTCAATATGAGTTAGGTTCTTGTTATGCTAAATAGAGATAGTGATAGCCTCGTTAGAAGTATCTAGAGTAGGCAATAGACACCTGCCGCTTGGTGGAATACTCCAGGAGAGATACTTACGGGTATCTGGGCAGTGGTGCAGACTGAGTGATTCCTCGTGTCCTCTCTTTTCGGTTCCCTTAGTGTCTCATATACACAAGAGAGCAGTTGCAGCCTTCCTTCTAAAAAACAACCTCTACTACTATCTACATAACATTACTACACCCATAGACTACACCATACTTGACTGGACACTCGCGACAATCGCTGACAGACGATATTACATTTCAGTCCTATAGATTCCGCTGCTATGAGTGATGACAGATAATACTTCATATTATCAGTTCATATTCTACTTAGGACATTGTATTTCATGTCTTTACAATCAGTAATGATTGCTGAACCATGGCTGAACATAAAAAATGATTTTACAACTTTTGCTAATAGGAAATTAGCATAAAGATTAAAAGTTTGAGTGAAAAATCGTGTGGGAGTTGTGTATAAAGCATATTGTTTATAGCAAAAAAATCTGGCAAATTCATAATAATTTCTGAAATAAAACATCACATATTGTGAAATAACCATTCCTGAATATGATTTGCTTGTGATCAAATGTCATATAATCGTTATATCGGCTTGGGAATGAAATTTTCATAACAATTCGTGGCGCGAAAGGCAAAAGGCGAAAGAGGTCACAAGAAGAAGAAGAAGACCAAAACAATCCTTTACAAAGGTCAACAACATAAATAGTTCAATTAATTGGTCCCATGACGCTATTATAAGTCTCATGGAAAATATTCATGAGCAGAAGAAGAAGAAGAGAAGTGCTTCCTCCATAACGGCTTGTGTTGTTGTTATGATCAGCTGATTCCACAAGATTAGTTCTTCTACGTGTGTGACCAGACTGGTAGTCGTATCGCTGTAAATCCAGAAAAAACGGAAGCCAGGCTACCGTTAGCAAAACCTAGTGTGACCGTAGCTTCATCAGCTTCTATTGTATACTCTGAATCATGCTTGAAATAAGATTTGAAACTATTTCCAAATATTTTGTTTCTTTTCTACGTTTTCACTGAGCATGGCAGGATAAAAGGAAAAGTACGTACGCCGGGAAAGTGATGTATGGTGATAAGATCATTGGAAAGAACATTGCTAGATAGAAGAAGAGGAGGAAGTAATGAAACCAACAAGCTGACTAGAGACCATCACCAATAAGGAATTACAATGGAGTTATTTTACACAGTCTCTGAGAAACGCTCTCTCGATGACACTCAGCAAACATCGTAAGTTGATTAGGAATGTAAAATTTTTTCTTCTTGATGTTATTTATGGGTATATGAAAGTATGAGTGAAGTATGCGTATGAGTGAATTGATTACGAGTGACTTAGGGTGTTGTGTTCAAGTTTTGGTTATATTTTACAATTACTCTCAACACTAAGGTGTTGTGTATCCTGCCATGCTCAGTGAAAACGTAGAAAACAAACAGAATATTTGGAAATAGTTTCAAATCTTATTTCAAGCATGCATGTATATTAGTATGGATTACATTGGCTATGTATGTATGCGTTTTCAGTTTAAAATTTCAATATTCCTGGAAATTATTGCAAATATGGTGTTTTTATTGGTGTCTTAGGATTTAATAATTGTCGCCCACCGATGACGTATGTTGACTAATTTGTTTTTGTTGCTCATAAACATATTCTTCACATAACTCTGAGTTATTTGCTTTTTGTTTGAGGTTTCTATGATGAATTTAAGTATTTTATTCAAATAAAACAAACAAAAAATCGCCTCAGAACACATTTGTGAAAGACCCGATTTCGAGTGCACAGTCACGTATGGTGTATTCTATGGTATTGCATATTAATATAAACTACATGGGCTATGCATGTAAGTGTTTTCAGATTGAAATTCCAATATTCCTGGAAATTATTGCAAATTTGGTGTTTTTTATTGGTGTCAGGATTTAATAATTGTCGCCCACCGATGACATATGTTGATTAATTTGTTTTTGTTGCTCATAAACATATTCTTCACATCAATCTGAGGTGTTTGCTTTTTGTTTGAGGTTTCTGTGATGATTTTAAGTATTTTATTTAAATAAAACAAACAAAAAATCGCCTCAAGACACATTAGCGACCCGATTTCGAGTGCACAGTCACGTATGGTGTATTCTATGGTATTGCATATTAATATAGACTACATGGGCTATGCATGTCAGTGTTTTCAGATTGAAATTCCAATATTCCTGGAAATTATTACAAATTTTGTGTTTTTCTTGGTTTCTTAGGATTTAATAATTGGCGCCCACTGATGACGTATGTTGACTAATTGGTTTTTGTTGCTCATAAACATATTCTCTACATCACTCTAAAGTGTTTGCTTTTTATTTGAGGTTCCTATCTTATTTCTAAGTATTTTATTTGATTTTTCTAAAAATTTGCTGTATGACCGGTTTGCAAAAGGTCAGATTTCGAGTGTCCAGTCAAGTATAGTGTAGTCTATGCTACACCCTATACTTTTACACTCTTTTCAAACAAAATATAAAATGGCTTTAATACACCCAGGCTCGGAGTTCCCATCTGGGGAGGGAAACTCAAATGTCTCAAGATCGGACTGCCCCTCTGCTGACGACCTCGGGTGGCTTGACACTTCCTCTAATACTTTTACTCTCGATTTCTGCAACATTCGTGGCCTTAGATATAATTTCCAATCTGTGGAACACCATCTCTTCCCCACTAAACCTCATCTTCTTTTCCTAACTGAAACACAGTTGTCTGTGATTACTGATAGCAGCCCCTTCTCCGTTCCCTTCTACTTTCTCATCCTCATTTTCAATCCATAGCTAGCTGTTGTGCATATGTGCGTAGCGACATTAGTTGTTCCCGTTCCCAAAATCTTGAATTTTCTAAATTATCTACCATCTGACTAAAACTTCAATGTCACTCAAACAAAATTCATCTGTGCTGTATATCTCTCACCAAATTCCTCTCTCTATGTAAAATTCTATGGCTATTTGACATCCAAAGTGGAGTATATCCTATCTCACTTTCCTTATGCTGAGATCTCCATTTTAGAGGCTTTCAATCTTCACCACCAGCTTTGACTTTCATCTTCTTTCACTGACCAACCTGGTGAACAAGCCTTCAACTTTGCTATCCTTCATGACTTAGAGCAGCTAGTGCAGTTCCTTACCCGTATCCCTGACCGCCATGGAGACACGCCCAACATTCTTGACCTTTCCCTAACCTCCAACCATTCAGCTTACCCTGTTAAACTTTCCTCTCCGTTGGGTTCCTCTAATCACAATCTTATTTCCGTTACCTGTTCTATCACTCCAGTGCTGCCTCAGGACCCGTCTAAGCGGAGGTGCTTCTGGCATTTAAACTCTGCTAAGTGGGAGGATCTAAGGCAGTACTATGGTGATTTTTCTTGGGATGATTATTGATTCCATGTTAGAGATCCTTCTCTTTGTGCCGTGCGCATAACAGAGGTGATTATCTCTGGCATGGAGCTATACATTACTCATACTTTCTCTAATACTAAAGCTAAAAAGCCCTAGTTTAGCCCCTCCAGTCAGGGCATGTTGCACCCAGCACCTCATTTTCTAAACGCTGATTTTGCTTGATTTTGTCTGTCTTCACACTACCTTAACTCGCATCCTATATATTGTATGACATAGAAATGGTTTGTTATTCGCGTTCACCTCTTCTTCTTTCTAGATATGGCAAGTTGAAAGAGACACTGTCTGGGTGTGCGGAGAGGCGATTGTTCATGCGCGCGGACCAGCTGTGGCTTTGTATCCGCCACCTCTCGATACATGACCGTATGACAAAATGTTTGGAACCTATGTTACAGCGAGAACCCGGGTTGCGTTGAGGAGGACGTCATGAGCGCTGAGGGCTGGAGTGTGGTGTCGAAGTTACGGGTGGTGCACTGTGCTAGCTGGTGGTGGGCAGGGGTTGGGACGCGCGCAGATCACGTTCACGTGATTCAGCCATTGATAAGGTCAAGCAGAAACTGAAGGGTGAGCGGAACGGGGGCATGATAGCACGCACTACCTCGCTGCGTAGCGAAATCCGCTCGGAGTAGCCCTATTTAGCTAAAAAGTAGCTATGACGGATATATCCGTCACCCGGACTCTATGTCCCGACCGATATATCCGTCAACCGAACCCTAGAGGTTAACTCTGCTTGTTCTCGTGCTGTCAATGATAGAAAGGCAGCTCAAAAATCGTACCGCATCCATCTGCTGAAAATCATGCCCTATATAATTCTGCCGTAATCATGCCAAAACTAATCTGTAACTTACTAAAAACTCTTTCATCATTAGAAAATGTCAAAGTCTTTCCAACTCTAACTTCGTGATTTCTGGCATCTAGTCTAAAATATCTCTAACAATATTTTTCTTCATCTTTCCCTCCTTTATTTCAACCAGATGGTCCCACAACTGTCTCTTCTTTCTCTAAAGCTGAACACTTCTCTCAAACCTTTGCTACGAACTCTACTTTATATAATACTGGGCATATTCCTCCTATTCCTCCACCCTCTGACTACGTCATCCCCAAAAAATAAAATTCTTTATCATGACGTTTTCCAGGCCCTCTCTGGCCTTGATTCTCGGAAGTCTTACGGTCTGGACGAGGTCTCCTATTGTTCTCAAAAACTGTGCTTCAGAACTCGCTCATTGACTGGTCAAACTCTTTCGTCTGTGTCTCTATACTTCTACCTATCCTTCTTGCTGGAAGTTTGCTCACATTCAACCTGTCCCTAAAAAAAGTGACCGCACCAATCTTTCTAACTACCGCCCTATAGCTTTGATTTTCTGCCTTTCTAAAGCCTTTGAGTCTGTCCTTAACAAGAAGATGATGAGGCATCTATCAGCTCACAGCCTTCTCTCTGATTGCCAGTATGGTTTCTGTAAAGGCCGATCTACTGGTGTTCCTTTTGCTTTCCTAGCTGCATCTTGGTCATCCTCTTTTAGGAACTTCGGTGAAATGTTTGCTGTCGGCCTTGACATATAGAAAGCCTTCGATAGAGTCTGGCATAAATCTTTAATTTCTAAACTACACTACTACGGATTCTATCCTTTTCTCTGTACCTTCATCTCCAGTTATCTTTCCGACCGGTCTATTGCTGCTGTAGTGGACGGTCGCTGTTCTTCTCTTAAAACTATCAACAGTGGTGTTCCTCAGGGTTTTGTCCTATCACCCACTCTCTTTCTATTATTCATCAATGATCTCCTAAATCTGACTCAATGTCCTATCCACTCCTATGCTGATGACACCACCTTGCATTTTCTAACGTCGTACAAACTACGCCCAACCCAACAAGAATTAAATGATTCAAGGCGAGATGCTATAGGACGCTTAACTTCTGATCTTTCACTAGTTTCTCATTGGGGCAGAACAAACCTTGTTTTGTTCAATGCCTCAAAAACTCAATTGCCACAATTATCTACTCGACATAACCTTCCAGATAACTATCCCCTCTTCTTCAACGACACTCAACTTCCCCTCTCCTCCACATTAAACACACGCGGTCTATCCTTTACTAAAAATCTAAACTGGCAATTTCATATCTCTACTCTTGCTAAATCAGCTTCCAAGAAGTTAGGTGTCCTATGGCGTCTGCGTCCAATTTTCTCTCCCTCTCAGCTGCTTGCTCTGTACAGGGGTCTTATCCGCCCATGTATGGTGTATGGCTCTCATGTCTGGGAGGGCTCAACTCATACAGTTCTTTTAAACAGGATGGAGTCTAAAGCTTCTCGCCTAATGAACTCTCCTCCTCTAACTGACTGTCTTGAGTCTTTAAGTCACCGTCGCAATGTTGCATCTTTATCTATCTTCTACCGCTATTTTCATGCTGACTGCTCTTCTGAACTTGCTAACTGCATGCCTTCCCCCCTCCCGCGGCCTCACTGCACAAGACTTTCTACTTCTTCTCATCCTTATTATGTCCCTCTACCTAATGCAAGAGTTAACCAGTATCTTCACTCTTTCATTCCTTACACTCTTAAACTCTGGAACTCTCTTCCTTTGTCTGTTTTTCCACCTGCCTATGACTTAAACTCTTTCAAAAGAGTGTCAAGACACCTTTCATACTAAATTGAACTGCCTCCCCATTTTTTATTTCTCCTACTATCTTCTTTACAGGGTCTGGCGACAAGCGGGATTTTTTTTATACATAATTTTTTTTTTTCCTTAGCCAGTAAAAAAAATAAATAAACATTTAAAAAATCATTGTATTTGCTCAGAGAAGATTTAAAAAAGAGCAAATAAGAAGTGTTATATAATGTTTATTCTTTCATGAGGTAGATAAAGGTATGTATAATTTTTTTCAAAATTTAGCTCATTTATCTTTCTTAATAAATATGTGATAATTTTTTCTGCAAAACTTTAATTATTTATTAGATCAATGTATTATCTTCATAAATTAAACTACATTAGCAAGGATTACTGCACACAATTTTACCTAAGCCCCTGCATTAATTCTAATGTCAAGGAATACAGGGTTCTGACACTCCCTTAACACAGCGACACGCTGTGTCGCTGTATGCTCAAGCATACCTATACAAACTAGTCATGATGAACCTACTGTTCCTTGGCACTGTTCTTTGACCAAATTCTTATATTTGGTATTGTACAATATTTTTCTAAAATCACAATCAATAGTTGATTCTTGCTCCTACACGCAGCAGTTCAACATCATATTATGAAAAACTCTGTCACATACCCGAATGTTAAAAATCTGAACAAATGCGGGTGACTTTAGCTTTACCAACACCAAGTTCTTCCTTCACTAGGTAACCCAACAGAGATCTACTTCTATGGCACGCAGATCACCATCGCTCTACTTGGTGCAATACCTGCTATATTTGTCATCAACAGGATACTCATTCCCACCTTCTACAATCTCAATCTTGTTTCTCTTAATGAGGTAAGAGAAATAGCATTAAAGAATATTTCTAGAATCAAAGCAGTTTTTGCTCTCTTATACTGCTGGAATTATTTCTATATATTTAAGAAACAAAGGAATTATGACATATGTTTCAGTTACATTAAAAAAAGACGTTCGTGATTATGACCTTAAGCTTTTCAACATTTTGTGTTAGGGTACTCCTGAAGTTAAATACTAATATTGATGCAAATACATAAATTGACATTATTAAAGTCAAAGTCGAAAGCTTTACCACCATCAAACTACTAGAATTCTTTATATTGATTTAAAAATTTAAAAAATATATATTTTTTAAATTTTTAAATCAATATAAAGAATTCTAGTAGTTTGATGGTGGTAAAGCTTTCGACTTTGACTTTAATAATGTCAATTTATGTATTTGCATCAATATTAGTATTTAACTTCAGGAGTACCCTAACACAAAATGTTGAAAAGCTTAAGGTCATAATCACGAACGTTGGTCACATAAAGAAGAGACGTACGGGATTATAGATTTAAACTGTATAAAAAAAAAAACTGTCAGTTATTCCTGAAATTTAACACCAATATCGATACAAAAATACAAATTGATATTAGTCTTATGATGCTCTCCTGTATTCGTAAAGACGCACATAATGACATTTTTCAAAACATGCATACATAGTATATGGAGTGGAGGTTCAGGAGCGTCGTATTGCGAAAGTTGGCTACAGTGGTGACGCTGCTCACGCTTGCTGTATACATGGGAATGGTCCTATATGCGCCATCGCTCGCCCTCTCCACTGTCACCAGCCTCTCCACCTTAGCCTCCATGATCATCATGGGGGCCATCGTCACTTTCTACATTACCATTGTGAGTAGCCACTTTGCTAGCGGTAGTGAGTTACGGTAAGGCTGATTTTGACATCTTTGGCTTGGCAGAGAAATGTATCTGAAGGTTAAGAGATACAATGATGTTACATCAAAGTCACAACTTTGATTGCGCTAAAATTCACATTCTATTTTAGCATCAACAAGTCTCTTTTTCAAAGATATAGTACAAAATCCTAGGTGACTAGATTTATCGATTTGTTTTGTGAGATGATTATTATTTCAAATTCATAGCATTCTCCGTACTGCATAGTAATTTCTGCTACTGTTCTTCGGAGCGCAGTCTATCGTCTCCTTTGATAACTGACCATTGTTACAAAGATTGAACTACGTCACTGATCCATCTCAATCTTCTTCCCGATACAATACTAGAAGTGTTGTTTAGTTTGGTCGTTGCCATGTGACACCGACGTTTCCATTCCTCAGGGTGGCGTAAAGGCAGTGGTGTACACGGACGTAATGCAGACGCTAATCATGTTTGGAGGCGTGTTGACGGTAGTGGTGGTGTGTTGCATTGACCTCGGCGGCGTTGCGGAGGTGTGGGCCATAGCGAAGCACGGCGGCCGACTCGAGTTTTTCAAGTAAGTGGTTTGCCACACATGTGCAAATATATTTGGGGTTTATAGGACAGCTCACAAATTACCCTACAGCATTGGCAAAGCGGAAGATTTTATTCATCAACTTGTGTGAATTATGTAGAATACACTAATATGAAGACAGAATCGTTTCCTGGAAATTTTGTTATTAAGATTCATTATAAGAATAACTATTAGATATAGCATGAAATAGTCAAGATATTCAGTTATTAAGAATTTTAATTTATCAATACCAAACGATAATAAACAAACTGTTTGAACTAATACCTGAAATTGATGTTGATCATGATAAGTTGTAAAGCCCAGATTGATTGACACAAATCGATGGACCGATGTTTAATATTAGGTGTAAGGATTATCGAAAGCGTGCTTCTAACAATTAAACAGATATAATTCCCATTGTTGAGTTTCATTTCAAGATTATAAAAGTTTTTACAAATGAAAGAAAAAAACACAATAATATGTTCTCATGTTGTACCAAATTCCATTATATAGACAAATGAACAAAGGTATTACGTATTTGTCTTCTTTTGATTGTCAACATGAATTAGTATGTCACAATTATATGTTCATTGATCACGATACAGATGTAAACACTCAGGTTGTTCAGTTGTATAATGATACCATCAAACAAAGAAAAGGAATAGGTACTAAAAAGAAACAATATTTATTCAATATTTATTTTTTAATAATGATGAAGTTCTTGAGCAATTTTCAATTTCGATTAAAAACTATTAATTCTTTTATTTGTGAAAAAAAAAAGTATATGATGAGAATTTAACCAATAAAAATCTGGTTATTCTTTATCTGTTCGCAATCTGGGTACATTTAGTCTACATGATCCATTTACTATAATATTCCTACAGATTTTACGTATGTATTTGGTTTTCATATGATACTCAACTGATCATTCCTCTATGAAAGAACAACATGTTTTTGTAGATAATATTTATATAGTACGCCAAGTAGATAAGTAGCCTAACACATAAAGAAAGGTGAGCATATGATGTGGTTCTATTTTCACTTGTAATCATATAAATTTCTTATTGGTGTCATCAGAAGATTGGTTTGTCAAACAGAGGTGTTCAGGTGAAAGCCTAGTCACAGTAACCTCTATTCCAAGTCCTACAGAAACCTAATCATCGGGGTATATGACGCTGAGTTATTTTTTTTGCAACTTGTGGTCACTTGACTTAAATTAGATTAATGTTGCTACATTCTTTCTTGTTTTAGTTTGTTAGTAAGAATGAATATGATTTAACTCACATTATCACCATTCAGGTTTTTCCAAGTCTATTTCTTACTTGTATTACGATAGAAAAATGTGTTCATTATATGTAAATTATTCCTCTCTGCACACCCTAAGAGCATAATATCTCTTATCATTTCAAATACCAATTCAAAAGCTTCTTAGTGTTATAATTCTTACACTTTTTTCCCCGTTCCTTTCATTTAGGCCACCGAATATGAAAGAACACTGAAATTTCCAATATTTCCTAGTAATTCCTTGTATAATAAAAAGTTAACTCATTGAGAAATCTGATCTAATTTAATCTGTAGCAAAAATATGACCATTCCATTTCTATGAATTATCCTCCTGTTCTTCGTACCTCACAACTTCTAGTTCTTCAAGTAACATTTCAAGACTACAATTGCTAGTTAGTGTTTTAACATTACAAACTTCCATAAGTAGCCTGTCCAAAGAAAGAGATTCTAGAGCAATTCTCACCACCACCGTGTCCAGTTGTTCCATCCATGACATGGATGTTGTTGTCTTAATGTGAGAGGATTAAACCACTACAACATTACGCTAACTATGGCGTCTGCGTCCATTTTTCTCTCTCTCCCAGCTACTTACTCGGTAAAGGAGAGTTATCCACCAATGTATGAAATATGGTTCTCATGTCTGGAAGTGTTCAACTCACAAAGTCTTATTAAACAGGATGGAGTCTTAAGCTTTTCGTCTCATAAACTCTCCTCCTCCATCTAACTGCCTTGATTCTTAAAGTCACCGACGTAATATTGCATCTTTATCTCTTTTCTACCGCTATTTGCATGCTGACTGCTCTTCTGAACTTGCTAACTGCATGTCTCAATCCCTCCCGCGGACTCGTTGCATAAGACCCTCTGCTTCTTCTCATCTCTATTCTGTCCATCTTTCTAATGCATGAGTTAACAAGTATCTTCAATC
>JAXIVD010007279.1:0-10000 GCA_036785275.1 Cancer borealis
TGGTAGTGATTCAACACCCGCATGACAGCAACTCATAGTGAGAGAGAGACTCACCAGATTCTCACATCTAGTGGGCTTACAGAGTACAGCTTTTCGGCCAAAGAGCAGCTTGTGTAAAGCTTCACTCCACTGATGCGCTAACCATTACACCGTAAAGCTAGCCAAAGAGATAAAGTAAAGATCCATAGATGGAAAGACATCATAGTGGCAAGAAGACGAAACACTTAAATGTTCTTTATGGTTTTGGCCCCAAAAGTCAGCACAACTACTTTTGAATTTGTCTTAGAAAGGTTGGGATGCCTATGAGTCCGAGAAACATATTTCCAAGTTGTATACGAGTTATTTAGAGGCTCCACAAAATACCCAATCAACGAAACTCTTGCTTATTTATAGCGTTATTCATTGCCATCATTGCTAGACATGTTACTGATTGTGAAAGTTCTCTAAGAGGCTTAATACAGTACCCATTGACAGGCACGTACACAAAGGTAGGGGGAGAGGGGATCGCTGGTAAGATTTGAGGTCCACCCTTCCATTAGTGCTAGAAACGCCAAGTGGCCCTTTTTTTCGGATGCACATGAATTATTTTCAAATTACAGTAGGAGAGCTTATTTGTAAAGTAAATAAATAAACAAATGAATAAATAAATAAATTAATTGATAAATAATAGATAAATTGATGAAAATAAGTAAAATAAATAAATATAAATAAATAAATTCAGGTAAGTGATAATGCTTTGTATAGTATTTTAGTCTTTTCTGGTCGTACTATTACGGAAATAGGTTTATAACATTCTCTCTCTCCTCTCTCTCTCTCTCTCTCTCTCTCTCTCTCTCTCTCTCTCTCTCTCTCTCTCTCTCTCTCTCTGACTGTCCTATTCTCTCTTTCTAGCTGTCTCCACCCGTGTCCAGCGGCCTTTATATCTGATATCATACATTCGCCTCCTGATTGCATCATGTCACGTAACCTGATTGCGCCATTCCTTGTAACTCTGTTTGGGTCATCCCTCGTGACTCAGCTTACATTATCTTCAGTAGCAATATCATAAAGAACAATGCTTAGGAATAGTAGCGTTGGTCTACACTGATTCAGACACTCTTAACAATAATAAATCCTTTTAGACATGCACCAGTAGTCATATCTTTAGTTATATTAGGTAGTCAGGTCCGGATCCTACTTCCTCCGTTGTGATCTTCAAATCAATTGGCTACATGACGTTATAGGAAAATACCTCCCTACAAATGGCACTGAAAGCTCGCACACTCCAGCTCATAATTAAAAGTTTACATACAATAACAGTCAGGAGGCAACAAGGGCAAAGCGAAGCAGCGCACGTTCGTACCTAAGCTCGAGCAGTTCACGACTGAAGGCTGATGACGAAAATGGTGACGTCATTCCGCAAAACCTCGACATTCGTCTTATATCTATTATTTTCGTGAGGAGATTCAAATTATGTTTTCTCTGAATTCTCAGCTTTAAGCCATCCACGAAGACACGTGGAATCAAAACATTCTTGACACCTGTTGTTCCCAGAGTGGTAGTGTCTCGGGTGTCTCATTCACTACCTTAAAACACCTCACTTCCTTTGCACCCCAATCACACTTGGCTGACTCCTCATATTTAACAGTTATTTCATTATAGACTTGGAAGAGAATGATGAGTTTCGGAAAAAGGTGAAGATAAATGCCAGATATTTTCCGAAAAAGAAGGGAGTGATTTGATACATTATTTCAATCTTAATGATAATTATGGTGGTAAAAGTGGACTTGATATTGTTGCTAGGTTTTCTCATTCTATCAACTCTTCTATATTTGAGGGGGAAAAACGGAACAAAATTTGGCTCAAGAAATTCTTATTATATTACTCCCTCCTTCATTGATACGGTGGCGTTTTCTTTAATGCCGGTCCCAGGGCTAACTATTCTATTTTCCAATACGAGGCAAAATCAATGATTATTACAAGCACAACTTATTTCTTACAAGTTTTGATATGTAAAGGAAATATAAACTACAGGGCCGCTTAGCCTATAAGGGATTCCCATTGAAATTTTTCATTTTCTGCAATAAGAATTTTGGTGTCACAGAAAATAGAAATGAAGACCTTTTAACTAACTGTTGTATTGTCGTTAACTGGTTTTGAAATCTTTATACGTAGCACACACACACACACACACACACACACACACACACACACACACACACACACACACACACACACACACACACACACACACACATACACATGAATATGTCCCTTCTCATCACAGAATAACTTATGAATTAAGATGACTCATTGATTGTTGTAAGGCTAATTTTTTACCTCCACATTGCCGAATCATCATCATCATCATCATCATCATCATCATCATCATCATACACACCACTAATAGAGGAGTCGTTGGACTGCATAACACTATAACTTTTTTTGGTGCAAGGCGGTTCTTTTAATGGGTAAAGTTATTATTCTATTTCTTTATTCATCACTCACTTAAATCTAAACATAATTATTTTGTTTACAATATCCTTACTAGATTTTTTTTTTAAACAATTTATTCCTTACTCAATTGTTTTTTTTATAATGAAGAAGAAAAATCAGACTGAAGAATTGATAAAGCTATTCGTATTAAATCCAACGTCACTGCAAAAATCTCCATTAACTTCAGGTGTACTGCTATTAATTAAGATAAAGATTCATCCCTCGCCTCTTATCCGGTGTGTGTTGTGTTTCCGGTTACGGCTTGGCTTCCATCCCGTCACGGACAGTGCGCTTGACGTACGATCTGATATATCGAGAAAATCAACTTCCCACTAGGTTCTGTAAGTCAAGTCAACGAGAAAGTATTATGTATCTACTTCCAAGTATTGAAAGACATTATATTAGTTTCCATTTCCAAGGGACGTATTATATTTGAAGAGTGAAGATGAATGAGTGTGTGATGCTTCGATGCAAAATTTAACTTCCAGGAACTAAATCATGTCCAGCTTCATCTCTCTCTCTCTCTCTCTCTCTCTCTCTCTCTCTCTCTCTCTCTCTCTCTCTCTCTCTGTCTCTGTCTCTGTCTCTGTCTCTGTCTCTGTCTCTGTCTCTGTCTCTGTCTCTGTCTCTGTCTCTGTCTCTGTCTCTGTCTCTGTCTCTGTCTCTGTCTCTCTCTGTCTCTGTCTCTGTCTCTGTCTCTGTCTCTCTCTCTCTCTCTCTCTCTCTCTCTCTCTCTCTCTCTCTCTCTCTCTCTCTCTCTCTCTCTCTCTCTCTCTCTCTCTCTCTCTCTCTCTCTCTCTCTCTCTCTCTCTCTCTCTCTCCCTCTCTCTCTTAGTTGTCATATAGAAACAATTGAACAAAAATGTTTTTCAGTAAAAATATCATACATGATAGTACGTAACTCGTCCGCTTTTATTGCATTTGAAAGAAACAAAATTTGAAAACACAGCAACTCCCTCCCATTAACTTTGTGTATCCAAAAATATTTGAAGAGGAAACGAGCTTGATACTGCAGACTAAGTCTTCCTCTTCCTGTTTGTATGAACGTGACACTTCGAACTTATTAAAATCCTTATAGGTCACCTTGGTGAGAAAATTACCTTTATTCATTGTTGTTGAGGTGTAGTCAGCTTTCAATGCCTTTTATACCATTTGTTTAAATTATGCTACGAACGTATTTTGCCACTAAATTATTTACATTTTCAAGCAAGCAACACTATCGTTATAACGTAATGCGCAAATGGTGTAGTTTATAGCTAAATATGTTTCGAACACAAAATTTTTGATTATCAATATTACAATAAAGAGGGAGATACTCACCCACCAAATGATCATTATCATCACCATCTGGTGTTGAATCAACGCTTCGCGGCTGTCGTAACTTTGCAAAAGAATCGTCGACGTCACTGCATCCCGGTTGAGTGTTACCAGTCCTCACCCACCTGCACTTACCTTCACACCTCACCTCGTAACACCCTTCGTATCTAAGAAATAAAGGAAAGGTGTCATAAATGTCTTCTGAAATACTATAATTATAGATACTCGCAAACTACAATAACATAAGAAGGAAGGACTGCACTCGCCTGGTGTGGTGGAGCGGGAAGTGTCTGCCATTGAACACACACGGAAACTTGAGTTTGTCTGCGAGATAAGATATACACTCGTTACACAGAACCGTTTCATAGTAAAACAGATCTATAAGTGTGTATAGGAATGTATAGGAATGTAGATAATACTGTATATACATAATTTTGTAAGTGTTTTGAAAGCTACCTAACACAGTATTCTGAAGACAAATGAAGATTTTTGGTGTTATAATTTTAGCTCACCTTCAATGGCTTTAATGGTAGTAGTGTTGTTGGTCATTTTGGTGACGTCCAAGACAGTGAGACCTGATTGAGATGAGGAGAGAGAATGACTAGCAATAAAAAAGTTTTAAAGAACATTTTCAACTCAGTATTCACACAAAAAAATCATGAATTCCTCTATGAACACTATGTAGAGTCCACCTGATCTCCAAGGGAAGGTGTTGCACAAACCTATACTTACCGCGAAGGTTGACGAGGGTGAGGTCAGGACAATGGTGCAGGGACTCCTTAAGCATGTCATTCCGCCCTTGCCGCGCCCACAACATGAGTGCCGTATCCCCTGGAGGGACAACCAAGTGATTTGGTAATGTACATCCACTGCTCTCAAGGAGGTCTAGGAAAACTGATTATTCCACGTGAAATTTGTAAATCCATAGAAAGGTATTGTTGAATAAAGTAAGGCAGAACAACAACTACTACTACTACTACTACTGCTGCTGCTGTTACGGGGATGATAATCATATATTATAGCCACACACAAAAAAATACTAATTAATTAAAATTGCATCGTTAATTGCAATTTCCTACTGAGAAAAATCAAAGTATTTAACATGTTAGTGATGACCAAATTATAATATGTCAAGTATAGGAAGTTATAGGCTCCTAAGCAGGATTCTATTCGAGTGTTCCCATCACATTTCCATAATCCTATCACATTACAAGTTCAGCATTTCGCCATTGCACTTGTAATTTTTATGACACTGGTACAACAATTGAGTAGCTAATGCAATAATTACTGCGGGGCCCTTGAGACCGTGAGGCTCATAGCAGAGGTGTATGTTGCTCAATAGCACAGATAGACATTGATGCAAAACAAATATAACAAACCCGTCTGTCAGATTGGACAATTTTGCATCTGGAATGACATATCATCTGAATCATATGATGTGTTGTCTTCCAAAATGCAGCGTGTGACAACTGACCTGAGGAATCGCGGTGGTCCAGGTCGGCTCCAGCGCTGAGGAGAAATTTTAGTAGAATGTTGGTCCTTGCTCGCGCCACCACACCCATGCCCGCATAGTCCTCAGCGTTGACATCTGCCCCAACCTTCATGAGAGTCGCTAGCGCCTCTTCGTGCCCTTTCTCAGTAGCCACCATGAGCGGGGTCAAGCCTGTCACGCACCCAATAGTGTTCGGTTTTAACACATTTCTTTACACGTTCATGAGGTGCAACTTTAGCCTTTCACAAAGGTTTTATGAATTATTAATTATTGAAAAAAATGAATATAGGATATGCAACTTACCGTCTGCTAAGTCCTTGACGTCCACTTTGGCTCCAGCTTTCACAAGACTATTAATGACCTCTGACGACCCATGCAAGGCGGCGTAATGCATCAGTGACCAACCTGGGTTAGTGAAAAGCATCAGGAGGCAAATTAATTATAAATATCTCATACCTTCTGATACATAATAAACAAGGAAATGGCTAATTCACACGAACTATCTTTTATTTTTATTTTAGTAAAAGGAAATTAAAGTAAAGTTTAGAGGGTCCTCGTAGTACCTTTGCCTCCCCGCCAGTCAGTGAGGTAGGGATGGGCCTCGACAGCTGCGGAGGCACTGATGGTGTTTTTGTGGGTCATTAATTGCACCACATCCGAACCTGAACACATGGTTGAGGAATTAAATTACAATACTTACAGTCTAATAATTCATTATAATGCAAAACACTTCATCTTAGAACATCTGAAAGCATCATATTTGATCCGAAATTATTCGATATTTTACATGTGAATGTAGATTTAAGTAACGCCAATACTATATCCGTGCAGTCTTCATCTCCTTGAGACCTCACCTGAGGGCATCATGATCGCCCTTGTCATTTTCAGCAACAAGAGGAAAGTCCACCACGTCATCCACATGTCACCGACTCCTGTTGTACCTTCGAAGTGTTCGGAGGAAAATAAGCAAGATATTGGTGCAGAAATTTAAAGGTTAATGATTACATATTATACTTAATCATATACATAAGCAATAATGTCCAAAATTAAGTACAATTTTATATATGCGTAATTCTATTGTTTGAATGTATTAGCATGAAGGCTATTTTTTTATCTACAATTTTCAATATCATCTGGAAAGAAGCTGAAAGTTTTAACCTAAAACCATATTCCACGAGCCAACAATGACCTGCGTATACAGTCTACATCAGTTCCCTTGTATCGACACGTGGCGAATATCTGACAGCAAGTGTGTGTGTGTGTGTGTGTGTGTGTGTGTGTGTGTGTGTGTGTGTGTGTGTGTGTGTGTGTGTGTGTGTGTGTGTGTGTGTGTGTGTGTGTGTGTGTGTGTGTGCGTGCGTGTGTGTGTGTGTGTGTGTGTGTGTGTGTGTGTGTGTGTGTGTGTGTGTGTGTGTGTGTGTGTGTGTGTGTGTGTGTGTGTGTGTGTGTGTGTGTGTGTGTGTGTGTGTATGTTTATGCTTATCAGGATGAGCTTATCTGGCAATACATAATGTATATGTATATACCAAAAACTCGTTCATGCACATGTTTCATAATGATAGGTTCTTTGATAACTATTGTTTTACTTACAGGAAAACTCCACTTATACACACAAGTAATAGTTTTTGACACTTAAATATGAAAATTCGCACCTGAACACGAGCGCTGGTGACTCATTTTTATGTATGTTAGTTCTGGTGCGATAAGTTGTACCACTTCTCCCTGTCGCGTGCTGCTCTCCCTCGGCAACCCGGAAACACTAGTCAGGTATAATACATGCTAAGTCTTATGTTTTGAGAAGTGAGTGAACCACCGAACCTCTTATCTCGCACATTGAACCACTCACTGTCATCGCCACGCTGAAGCTGCATATTTTGTTTGTTTGCTAAAAGCAAGTTCTGAAAGGGAATTGCTCGACTTTGGCTCCTCTTACTGCAATGAGCTCCCTTGAGTCCTCTGAAGTAAACACTCTTCCCTTTATTACTGTTGGTAAGTTACGTTTTATGTTTAATATAAATGTTTATCCCAACGTTATAATGAAAATTAATATGAATTTTCAACTGGGCTATCTAAGTTTTGTGGAGTTTATGTTATGAATAATATACATATATATACAAACATAGAGATGACCCTAGAAAAAAAATAAAATACTGAATAACGGATGTGTCAAAAAATGTTCTTATCTAATTTATTTATTAGTTTTTTTTTTCAAAGCTTTCTCCCATACTCGTCATACAGGTAAACTACTTCAACACATCTTATTGCAAATTCAAAGATCTATATCTTTATCCCATCAATTTTCATACATCCGTGACGTAAAAGGATCTCCAATTTTGTAGCCCCAAAATATCAACCAGGATCGAGCAGGTTTTTGCCATTTTACTGCGTAACTATTGTTCGATAGCTTATATATCAGTTACATTGCAATGTAGCTAGAAAAAAAGGATAGTTATCATAATGTAATATATTATATACATTATTTAAATAAAACTCTTCCGTTTCCGAGTTATTTCATAGAATATAATTATTTACTAAAATTCTTGATTTTCATGAAAAAATTCCTATATCTCATGAAATATGGTACATAGAAGTGCTTGAGCATACTGACTCAGTTTTCTTACTCACAGAAGTCTAACACCAGTTTCACACTAAGTTGCCATAATGTTATCACGTCTCGCAGCCACAACCCAACACAAAGAGCATACGTGACTATTAAATCTGATAGTTTTGCCTTTCTGCTGGGCTAATGAAATCATCTTGCCACGTACACTAAACATTGATTGTTATTGCATTTTTGTCTGGTACTTTTCCCTTTCCAGAAAGACAATCAAACACTTCACTGTCACGTATTGCGTACAGCGTTCTTCAAGAGGGATGATTTTATATTTCTGCATCTTTGAGATCAAATATTTTTTCTGGGGTTCCTTGAAATCCCCTTGAAGAGATTCGACTCCTGGAAGTAAGCCACATGTTTATTGCTAGAATATCTGTTTTGGAAATATGGAAGGCATGGAGAGCATTTAATAATGAGACATCATTAGTTTTACCTTGTTAGATTTTCGTGAAAAAACTCTTTAGATCGTTGATTAAAACTATCCAAGCCTCATGCGTACCATAGTGCGAAAAGGAGAAATACTCAGCTTGCATTTTTTGGCCTATAATACATTAGAATGATTAGATAATTAGTATGAGGAGAGGCACAGAGTTAGAGTCGTTTTCAGTTCGAGAAAAAAAACAAAAAAACATTTGAGTTGTCTGTATATATCTATAATGTCCTCATATATTCCTGCGAAAATTGGTTGTAAGCAAACTTATCGTAATTTATTAGACACTTGGGAAGGCAGTGAGTGGCATAATAAACAAACCTGATAAAACGTGTGCTAGTATCAGACTGACGTGCTCGTGAGGCGGCGGCGGTGGCGGCGGCGGGTGGTGGCGTCTCTCCCAGGCTGTACTGAACCGCCTTGTTTGTTCAGTCACGGTTGCAGGTGCTCGATGCCCTCAACAGCTGTCCGTCAAATACAACACCTGGTGGCGCATTTTTCTAGTATCAACTGACAATGCATAATAACAGGTGAGCCGCACGACAACTGGTTGTGGGAGTTGCACAAAAACGTGTGAAACAAGACTGGTGATGCTGCTGACGTGTGCAGGGAGCGTCATGTACACGTACAGTAGGCTGACTTCAAAGGTGCACCACTACAATACTACATGTCAATATTGAAGTTCGGGTTTGGTGTTATATCGTGATTTCCTTAATGACTGAATACGTGTGTTATCAATTTGTTTCATACGAGGCATGAATAAGACAAAAGTGCTTCCATTACATGGCAGGAAAAAAAATTAAACACACGAAAAAAAGCGATTCAGGAAAGGTGGTTAAGGACTGTCTATGTATTGAAGTGAAACATTCTTCCTGACACCTTCAGTGTGGCCATAAAGTCAATTTCTGTTAGGTGCCTGCGCACGTTGCAGTCCAGGGGAAGGAGTGGACCGATGAGGTGGCTAAAACGACCTCTTCTCCTCCTGCTCTTGTTTTTCCTATTCCATTTAGAGATTTCTTTTCATCACTAACATCACCCGTTAATACAGTTTGGCAAAAAAAATAAAAAATGGAGTACGACAATGGACACTGGTATGATGGCCAAACCTGCGTCCACTGGGGCGCCAAGGAAAAACTATGCTGGCCCGATTTGAACGTGTGATACATGTCTAACACATGGCTTTGTCCCCTTAACAGTGCTGGTCGTGTGCCTTAGCAATACCTGTCCCTCTGTCGGGCGGAAGAAAGTTTCCGTCTCTCCCTGATGCTGGGAGAAACGTCTCTCTCCCTGGGATATGAAGTACTCGTTTTTAGGTGCAACGCTAGCCTTCCCAATAAAGTTTGCATTGTATTGTATTCTATATCACATTTTGATTTTATATATTTTCTTAATTTCCTATTACTTACTTTTTGACAATACTTGTATTTAATGTTCTTGATCAGCAGCGCTGTACTATATGACTTGAGGCGGCTAAGTAAATCAACCAATCAATCTGTAGCATAAGGAAACATCTGTTGTCGTCTCCCTTCGTTTGAGAAGACTGTATCAGAACTACTTTCACCTGTCTTCCTCTTTTCTCTTCTTGCAGAATGGTGCATTAAGACTTGCCTTCAATGCCTCCATGGCGCTTTAGATCGAAAATAAAAAATCTGCCTCCACTTCCTACACTCCC
>JAXIVD010007279.1:15000-20675 GCA_036785275.1 Cancer borealis
CGCTTGAACGCTTCTCCCAAACTGTCTTGGAACTTCCCACCTGCTCTCATTCAACCAACATGTAGGAGAACCTATGAAATGTGAAACCAGAGATGGCGTAGGCCGTGAGGGTGAGAAGCGGCTCACCTTTAAAATGACCTCCGCGTTCGTGTCCCTGCTCGCCACGAAGCGCGTGAGTCACAAGGACCCGATGGGTGACAACCCGATAGCGACACATCACGATAAAAAATATAGAGGGCATGAAAAAAACATGACGTCTCTGCAAACACGTATTTTGACTTTGACACTCCGTCTCGATATATATATATATATATATAAATATATATATATATATATATATATATATATATATATATATATATATATATAATATATTATATATATTATATAATTTTCATATTCTAGTTGTATGAACTCTACATGGATTACACAATAAGTTTCGTACGAAAACCCTTTCTAATTGCGTTTCTCCCCTTAGATAAACAGATATCTTCACATGATTAAGATCAATTTAGTTCCAAAGGTCATGATACTTTTTTTTCAGGGATTTAAGTTATAAGGGAAGGTGAGCAAAAATCGATGCAGGGTTTTGCGAAGCTTAGCTACCAATGAACTACATGATATGAGATACTAAGCAACTATTATTATAGATATGTGGACATAATGGGGGATGATGATATAGTTAATAGGGGGGAAAGGGGGAAGGACAGGAAACAAGTATGATGTGTTAGTGTGAGATTATTGTCTCTGCTCTGGGAAACAAGTACATCAAGTCTAGCTGTCCTGTTTTGGCGTGAATGTTGCTCGTGGCTTCCCCACAAAACCCGTGTATGTTGTGCTATGCCCTGGCTGGGCCCGGCGATGTATGAAATCCCTACCGATGAAACCCCGAACACCCGCTTGTGCCTGGTGAAGATGTTTTTTTTATACAGATTAATTTTCTTTTGGCCTGCCTCTAGGGTATGTGCATATCGGAGTGTACGTGTGCCCTGTGTGTCCACGGAGATAATATTTTATCTTGTTTAGTTAAGTTTGCGGCAATTCCTTTAGTAATCTAGTATGTTCCGACCTGGGAATTCATTCCTGCTTATGGTATACTGATTAGCGGACTGGATAGAAAGCCTGTATATTAGTTATGTTCAATTGTCATTCGTATAATTTTGGCGTCCTCTTATAGGATACTTAGAATAACGGCCATGGCAAATTTGGGTGGAGATAGTTATGTTACAAAGCAAATCCAGGTGATCTTTTGCCATTGTAACTACTCCCCCCCCCCCCCCTTTTGCAAAAATTATAGCAGAAGAATTGTTTTTCATTGCACTTCATGTCCAAACAGGATGTTGCATAATTCTTGGACAGCAAAAGGCCTAGTAGGAGCTGGTACTTGAAAATTTAGCTGAATATAAAAACTATTGGGGCGCTGGTCTGCACTATCCGGGGCGACTTGTTAATGAAAATCTTAAGGTTACCTTTGCGATGCTTGTTTTTAAACAAACTGTAGAAGGAAGGTTGCCAAACAAAATTCCTCTAGTAACACATTCCATCCTTTTCATCTAAAATAAAAATCCAACTCCTACACAAACAATTTCCATTCTCATTTTCCTATAATCAATCATTCTTTACTTATTGTCCCATCACGATGATGTCTCAAAGAACTTGATTTTCTGCAATATTTCTTTTTTTTTAGGATCAACAGCTACATGAATGCAGTGACCACTCACATTGATCCAAGTCTGTACGCTCCTTACCCATATAAATGCAATATCAGGTTTGGTTTATAAGATTAGCTTACTTGATACAATGAGTACAAATTAACGTAATGAAACCAAAATAACTTCATTACTTCATTTTGTATTTGGCGAGTAAAGGAGTACGCTGAGAAAAAATATCGGGTATGCATCCCTTCCCACAGCAGGAGCTTTTTCATAGTTTTCCCCTCAGCAGGAAGATAGTAAATGTAATCTGAGTAAAATTTCCATGCACAAAAATAAGTTATTAGGTAGAATAAAGCTTTCTAGTAAGTCTTACCAAGACAACGTTGTCCCCCGTGTTTCTCATGTTTTCATGTAGACATAAAGCCTGTTTAGACTGAAAAAATCAATGGAATTTAGCTTAATCAGTATTTTACAAGAGAAAACTGCTTAATATTGTATATTTAGATTTTTGTAAGGGACGAATATTGCACGAGTGGTATCTTGCAATCATCATTCGTCATCGTTCTAGTTTTTAATGCAAATACAGCGAACCTTGGTATACGGACAACTCAATCACCGTGAAGATGGTCCGCAGATTCTTCCGAGAAACGAGGCTAGAGTTCCGGAGAGGCACCGGTGGCCCTTTGATAGCTAGGGTCCGATATTTCTAGATATCAGCTATCTAGAGATAGAATTAACGTAAAGCTTCTCGCAGCCCAAGAGGAGAAATGCTATTCTTTAAAAGAGTGCCTCTAAGGACTTCGTTTATTTTAGAATGAAAATACTTGTTACATATGACTTCAATTATTATTTCCATCTTCACTTCCTAGTGTCTACTATTAGGAAGATGTGATTCCTATCTATTGGGAATGCTTTTTGTTTGCATTATGGATAGCTTGTAATGTCACCTGTCAATCAGGTACTTGCAAGTCCGTCGGGTCATACCCTTTTCCTTTTCGTGTTTTTTAACGTCAAATCTATATTAATTTTCGGTATCCCAACGCAACCCAGTTCCTTGTAGGTTAATTGTGCCAAGTATAAGGATAGCAGTGTGATGTGTGGCAGCAGGTGAGCGGTATATGGCAGGGCACTTTGTATGCTGGAAGGAAACCAATAATAGAGAGAAAAGTGGAAGGAGCAAAAGTGAGGGGCCGCAGGTGTGAGAGACGCCTTACTCTTTATCTATCGTAGTAGACTGTGACTGAGCGGAAGCAGCAATGTTAAGAGTGAGTACACGACTCAAATTGTGCCTCTGGCTCATACCGTATTATTAGGTGAAGATTAAATGTGACCGAAATTACAATCATAAGTGAGCTATAAGGAAGGCCTATTCTACGCCGAGGAGTCATTTCTAAATGGTTGTGTTGTATATGAATTATGCTTTCACACTAGACTATGCCATTGTCTTACATTAGTTCGCGATAGTGTGCTGAAATAATATTATAGTCTGTAATACAAACCTGAACGAAGCAAAACTACATGTAACCGTAATAAAGCTACTGTATAGGTCACAAACTCCGTGATTTGTTGTTTTTATTACTGTTTGACATTGTGCTTGCAATTATGTTCGTTGTAATATATTCACAAATACCTCAAGAAAATCATTGATTATAAAATTCAAGCCTATCATATGAAACAAAAAACAAAAATTATTTAATAGGTCCCAATGAATGCACCGTGATGCCATCTTATTGACTAACATCCGCCTAGTAATTCATAAAATTATTTTTATTCTATGATATGGCTTGATTTCCGTGATTATCATTGCTTAAAGGTATCTTTTGAAAATATGGTAATACGCTGTTGTTGAGAGAGTAAAGAAAAAACAAAACCATAACATTATAATTTCAGCTTATTTTTTGAACGTACACTATAAATAACAAACAAGTAGTTGAGAACATCCGCCAGTCAATTCAAACACTGGTGAGGTGATGTAGCCGCCTCACCACGCAGACGTCACAACTCCATCCAGTGGAGCAGTAGTACGTTAATTATATTGCCCGTTGGGGATAACTACTTCTGTCAAAATATGAAAAGTAAGAAAATGCGTAGTCAGACTCATTATCATTATTATTTAATTATTGATGTTATTATTATTTTATATTATTATTATTGTTATAATTATTATTATTATTATTATTATTATTATTATTATTATTATTATTATTATTATTATTATTATTATGACGATAATGATGACAATGACTATAGGAAAAATAATGATAATGATATAATGAAAAGTAAACGGCGTAAATTGATCAAACATACTTCAATAATCCTTTACCTGGTGATTGTGATTAAATTTGATGCTGCTTGTTATCTCTTTGTGTGTGTGTGATGTGTGTGGTGTGTGTAGTTAGTGTGTGTGTGTGTGTGTGTGTGTGTGTGTGTGTGTGTGTGTGTGTGTGTGTAGTGTGTGTGTGTGTGTGTGTATGTGTGTGTGTGTGTGTGTGTTCAAATTTGTTTTAATCAGGTCGGTAATCTTTTGATCATAATAGTTCCCTGATCACTTTCATCCTGTACAAAGTATCGAAACTAAATATAATTTACCTTTAACATGTCTTAGAACAAAGCAGTGGTAGGCCAGGTGCTTCCAGGCTGTCCAATTGATGGGTGAAGGGAAGAGTTGGGTAGCACTGAGAGCCTCGCAAAGAAATATAATAACATGTCGAACAAAAACTTGTAATCCGGCAATACTAATATGTTTTCTCGTAACATATGCGATATATTTTTTTCTCTTAGTTTTCTTTCCAATAGTTGGAGTCGGCGTGGCTTTGCATGAGATGCGTAAAGTTTTGTAAGGTGTGATCGGTGTGAGCCTGGGTAGGGTGGCCGAAGGACAAGATGGTCTTGCGGCATGACAATTCTATGCAGGAAACAATAAATTTGTTTTCGTCAATACTCATTTTGTTCCAAACAACACCATAGTTACTACAACTTAGAATGAGAGTATCATAGGTTTTTCAAGGCTCTCATTTCTAATCAAACTGTTAGCCTAATTATTCTTGGGGAACGGTTGTTCATGTATACGACAGAAAATGTAACGGTTGTTTTTACTTGCTGAAATAATTCAAAGTGTTTTTTTAGAATACTTGTTTTCAAACGCTGTTTTAAGTTCAAACTAAGATAAACTCATACAAGTATTTAAGTGCAATTAGAGGTTGCTTGGAACCACACATAGTTATCTCATCTCTTGATAGTTGCACTTCTCGCTTAGAGTTACGGGCTTCGGTGTACAAGAGATAGGGCAAGTCTTACCTAGGACACAACTGCACTAAGAAGTTGTAATGTGCAGGATGTCAGCTACACTTTACTGTCTTTATAGAATTAAACTTACAGACGAACAATTATGTAAGAGTGAGGTGCACTGGTGTAAATTTGAGGCAAGTCCTTCAAGTAGCACGCATTTGACAGCAAGTGAAATAAGGGAAACGTGTAAAGGGTGAGGGTAGTGTGTTCAGGAAATGCAACAGTGGGACATACCTAGATGATTGGAGTAATATTCATTGTGGTCATGGTATAAGAGGAACCGTCCAAAATGATAGAGTGTAACGATTCTATCTTTCCACGAGGAACCGAACCTTCTTCTTAAAAATTGCTCCTGCACTATTGAGACTTGCTAGCAGTGTCTTACCAGATTTACGATAACTTTTGTAAGCATTTAAACTTGTTGTCATATACATAACCTTGAAAATGTATTTACACAGCGCCTAGGATCGTGTTATAACTTCAGAGATACTAAGATAATGCGCCTTGTTTTAAAATTTTTACACAATCGATTGAAACTATTTCAGTTTATTACTGCATTCCATCATCTCAAGAGACACGCGGGCTGATGGAAAACTTTGCTACACCGGAAAACGAAACCATTGAGTCTTCTATGATTAGATGTATTTAGTTCAGAATACATGCTAGATTTTGCTTTTTTATGCATCATGTTTGAGTAAAGAAACGTGATTCATGGAATGTCGTAAATTGTAT
>JAXIVD010007280.1:0-10000 GCA_036785275.1 Cancer borealis
GTGAAGGAGGAAGAGAAGAAGGACACGCTGAAAGAAGAGAGGAAGGAAGCGAGGAAGAGAGGGAAGGGGGGAAGAAATAAAAGTAGAGATGAGAGAGAGAGAGAGAGGAGAGAGGAGAGAGAGAGAGAGAGAGAGAGAGAGAGAGAGAGAGAGAGAGAGAGAGAGAGAGAGAATTATAGTAGCAAGCTTTCGTCTCCACTGCAAGGACAGAATGTGGCTGGCGTGTGTGGAGCTCGTTGCAGAGAGAGAGAGAGAGAGAGAGAGAGAGAGAGAGAGAGAGAGAGAGAGAGAGAGAGAGAGAGAGAGAGAGAGAATTCAATCCGGCTCAAACCAAACCCTTCCTACACACGCTCCCTTATCTTTCCAACGCCAGAAAAGCTTCAGCCACATACTCTTTTCAGCCATCCAACTCAACTCACACTAGACGTAACCTTCACTTTCCTCTCCCCTTAAAAAACTATAATAACTGACGCTCTCCACACTTACCTACATATTCTGATTTCACCTCCACCGCCCTTGACACAGGTATCGGAGAGGAAGGTGAGGGAGTGGATGAATGAGAAGAAGGTCGTGGCAGGAGCCGATGGATACGAGGAGAAGGATTAGGTGAAGAAGAAGGAATCAAGGGGAGGAAAGAGGAGGAGGTGATGATGGATAGAGATGTCTAGGGAAGGGAAGAGACAGTAGTAATAGGAGAGAGTTAGGGTGGAAAAAGGGGAAAAGGGGAGGGAAGAGGAGGATGGTCATGAGGAAGAGGGAGAGGATGGGGGGGAGCATGGCATCGATATTGTGGACTTGGACTTGGACTTGGGTTAGGAGTCACCCAGTAGAGAATGTCAATGTAGCTCAGTGATCTGACCTCTTTCATCCCTCTTCTTTCATCACTGCCAAACCCCCCTCCCTATATTCTCCATTAGGCGCCTCCCTCTCTCTTCTCCCTCCCTCTCTCTTATACATCTTCTGTTGCTGAGGTTGTTGTCTCCATGAATTATGCAACAATTACTGACCATAATTAACGAATGATTTTCTGCCGTCATCAACCAATGAGGAGGAGGAGGAGGAGGAGGAGGAGGAGGAGGAGGAGGAGGAGGAGGAGGAGGAGGAGGAGGAGGCGAAGGAGGAGGCGAGAATAAGGAAGGCCATAACACTGAAGACACACACACACACACACACACACACACACACACACACACACACACACACACACACACACACAAAAAAATATATATATATATATATATATATATATATATATATATATATATATATAAATAAAATAAAATAAAATAAAATAAAATATAAAATAAATAATAATAATAATAATAATAATAATAATAATAATAATAATAATAATAATAATAATAATATTAATAATAATATTATTAATAATAATAATGATAATAATGATAATAATAGTAATAATAATAATAATGCTAATATCAATAATATTGATAATAATAATAATAATAATTATAGTAATGCATAAATAAGTTATGTATTTTCAGCAAAACATTAATTAGGCCATAAATGCTAAGACAGTTAAAATTTTAATAATTAGAAAAATAGAAAATAAATGAATACGTAGGTACCGCTAGTTGGAAGAATGAATGAGTCAATGTGACCTTTTGCATCCAAGTCGAAAGACAAACAAACACATAAAAATGGTGAAAGTAGCGATGCATTGTTGTGGCAGAGAGGGAAATGTGCGCTTAAGAAATGGGTAAATGACAAGGAAGAGGAAGAGGAAGATAGAGAGAGACAGAGAGGGAAGCGATCTGTAAGAAAAGTGGGTGGAGCGTCGTGTGTGTGTGTGTGTGTGTGTGTGTGTGTGTGTGTGTGTGTGTGTGTGTGTGTAACTATCCCCCTCCTCATCTTGCTCTTTCCCCAGATACAACAGCACCCTGGAAACGGCTCCTTCAGCGACAACAGCAGCGACGAGGAGACTGACCACCAACATCAACCCCGACACCCACCAGCACCCTCCACGCCCCAACAGCAGCACGGGCGGGCGGGGATGCGGACCGAGGTAAGCGTGGAGGCCCAAAGGGAAATCGAAGCGTTCAAGCAGCTCATTCACCGCTACTTCGCCACACATCCCCGCCACGATAGCATCACCTCACACTCCAGAGAGATACTATTGTAGAAGACTAGTCCTAACTTCTTGCTTTACCTCTGTCTCTGTCTCTAACTGCCTTCTCCTTCCACCCATATCCTCTCGTCTGTTTTGTACTCCTCCTCTCCTCTAGTTCATCTTTGATTGCCTTAGCTACGATACTCTGTCTATAGAAAGATGTAGATAAAATTGTGTATAAACCCTGAAATGTGAGATACCGTAAGCTAACTTGTATACTAATTATTAGAATGGAGAGAGAGAGAGAGAGAGAGAGGAGAGAGAGAGAGAGGAGAGAGAGAGAGAGAGAGAGAGAGAGAGAGAGAGAGAGAGAGAGAGAGAGTAATATGTGTGTAAAACTATAAAATGAAAGGAGAAAAAGGAAGCACAGAGTTATGGTTGAAGTGTATTGGATAAAGTGATGATGTGCATATGAGTGTGTGTGTGTGTGTGTGTGTGTGTGTGTGTGTGTGTGTGTGTGTGTGTGTGTGTGTGTGTGTGTATGTGTGTGTGTGTGTGTGTGTGTGTGTGTGTGTGTGTGTGTGTGTGTGTGTGTGTGTGTGTGTGTGTGTGTGTTGTGTGTGTAATAAAGAGGCTTTTCAGAAACGTATGAGGCTGTTTTAGCAATTATAGTAATAATAATTGTTACTATGATAACAATACTAATAACAATTACAATAATGGTAATAATAATAATCATTATAATAATAACAATGATAATAATAATAATAACAATAATGATAATAATAATAATGATAATAATGATAATATTAATACTAATACTAACACTAATACTAATACTAATAATGATAATATAAATTATAGTTGTAATATTAGTGATATCAATAATGCACAAACTATATTTTTTACTGGAAATTAATGAAGTGTTAAATAATACTAATTCTCAGGAAAGGAAGGGATAGAGGGGAGGGAAGAGAGGAAGGATGAGGAAGGGAAGGAAGGGAACAGAGGTGGTAAAAGAAAACATAAAAACATAAAAGCCTGTTAGCTTAAAAACAAAATTATTGCCTATAACATTCAACACCAACCTGCAGGTACGTATTTTAGGTGTGTGAGCAGGGCAGGAAAACGAGGAGCACAGGAAGGGAGGGAAGGAGGGAGGAAGAGGGTTGGGGGAAGTTACGTAATTAATACAGGATAATTACAGCAGAACAGGAGCGTAAAAAGGGAGGAAGGGAAGGAGGGAGGTGATATAATTACCACAGGTTAATTGCTGTGTAAACCCCTGAATGTGTATCCAACAAATTAGTTAAGGTAGAAAATAAGGCTAGGCTGTCTGCGGCGCGGGTTTGCCTACTTGTATATTGGGTCGTAGGTATACAGGTTTTCGAACAGTGTTGCAGGAGCAAGAATTTAATTAAGAACGGTGTTTTAGTGTTTGTTTCGCATCGACTTGTATGTAATAACCGACGCTAGTGTTATTTTTACCATGATGGAAACTTAATATAGACTGCTGTAGAGGGCAAGGATGGAGAGGTGGTGGCTGAGGACGTCCATTGCCTGTATATACACTACCACCACCACCATGCCCGTTGTCTGTGCCCTATACACCAATGATAAACAGACAGACACGACACAATAACCTCGAAGACCTCAGACGTCTCTTCAACATTCTGAAGGAAAAGAAAAGTAGATGTCTTAAAACACGCAGTGAGCTCCAAAATCGCAGGTTTGTCAGTCGATTGGTCTGGTGGTGGCGGTGCGTGATGACACCTTGCCGGCCTGCACGAACCTTCCTGCTAACACATCATGAACCAGTGTAACAAGAACCTCACGTCTGGGTATATTTAAAGGCGTTGGTGTTCGGTGCTAGTGTGCTCATTATACCAGTTCCGTGATGTGTGTGTGCGTGCGTGTGTGTGTGTGTGTGTGTGTGTGTGTGTGTGTGTGTGTGTGTGTGTGTGTGTGTGTGCGTGTGTGTGTGTGTGTCAGCAGCTATTGATCATGCGTTCTATTTGTTTATTCATTTTTTCTTTTGTTTGCATGCACGTTTCCTTCTCTTTTTCTCTCTTCATTTCGTATATTTTTACATTTCCCCCTTTTTTTTTCACATGTTGCATCGAATGAACCGTGAAACTGCACTGTTGACTGAAGGCAACACCCCACCCCCCCAACACACACATTTTTCTTCTTTTTTTTCTCTCTCTCTCTCTCTCTCTCTCTCTCTCTCTCTCTCTCTCTCTCTCTCTCTCTCTCTCTCTCTCTCTCTCTCTCTCTCTCTCTCTCTCTCTCTCTCTCTCTCTCTCTCTAACCTAAAGTTAACTCATACCTATACTACACTGCAACGAAGGTCGGCAGGGAGGAGTACGGAAAGGAGGAAGAATCAGGCTGGTAAAAGCGTGGAGGAATACTTAAGAGGATGTTGGGAATGGTAGAGGGAAGGCTTAGAGGGCAAAGGAACCGTGGGAGTGCGTAGGGAAGGTACAGGGGAGGGCGTAGACGGGTGAGGGGGCGAGTCGGAAGGCGAAACAGGAGCCTCGTCTGGCGGGTCTATCGGTAACGTCCAAGGGTTTGATTCGCTCAGGTCTTTCTCGACATTCAGGTCTCCCAAGGTCAGTTTAAGTTCCCACAGCTCGTCACACTGCCGCCCCACCACCTCAACACCCAGCCCAGCCCCGCCCCGCCCTGCCCTTACCACCCTTACACCCCGCCCCGCCCGTGAGCTTCTGATGGCAGCGTCACATTGAGTTAGTCACTTTCACGGTTTGCTGATTCACCTGATTTCGCTCTCCTCTCAATTACCCCTTTTTCTGGCTGCTCTCTTTGGGGCGTTGATCTGTTGGCTGAGATGTGGTGTGTGGTGACGGGGAAAAGGAAAATTTAGATGATAAGGAGGATTAGATGGTGGTGATACTGGTGATGATGACGATATTCATGAGTGGTGGTAGTGATGGTGGTTGTAGTAATGGTTTTCTAACTGGTGAGGACGAGGAAAAGGTTTTGAAAATAAGGTACAATTTATCTTGTTTATAAATCCATGAGTAGAGGGACAGAATGAGGAAGAGAAGGAAGGCGTCTGGCTGGCGGGGCGGGACGGGCGACCTGGAACCTTGCATGGGCGGTGGTTCTCGTGTTTCTCTTGAGAATGAAAACAAAAAGAAAAAGTAAATGAATAATTACACATTGAATTCCATTGGGTTTTATTCTGTTTTGCTCCGCCTTGTTTATTTGTTCGTGCGTCTGTTTGTGCCTTACCATCCTGACAATCACGAGCCTTGGTGGACGGAAAGAAGTATTTATGGTCATTCATTGATTCATTTTATCCTTGACTAATTGATCCCTGACTAACCTTATCATGTTTACAAGACAAGTACAGTAGGTACATACACAACATCAGCTCACACACACATCTCATGACCACAAAAATTATTTTTTTACATCACGTCCACACACCCTAGAAACCCAAGCCTCTATGCCTACACCCTCACGCCCACACGCCCACATACCCATTCACCTTCAGCCTTCGCCCTCACGCCCACATGCACCGCCGCTAGCCAGGGTCCGGCAGTCATGCAGGTTCACGCCGCCCGCAGCCCAGACACGCGGCGCCTTGCAACCCCACACAGCCCTGAGGACACGAACCCGAGATGGAACTACCGCCCTTCCCTCACACCCACCCTCCCGCCCGTCTGCCTGCCCACCCTCACCCTTCACTCCTGCCCACGCACATTCACATCTCCGGCCCTCCCTTGACAGTCCCCCCCCATCCACTACGGTCCTCCCCTCAACCCCCCCACCGCCCACACACACCCGTCCTCGCACCTTTACACTTTTTTTACCTGGTCCACCTTCCTCTCGTCCTTTTCTAACCTGCACTTTAACTTTCCTGTTTTGGGTCTTGTCCACACACACACACACACACACACACACACACACACACACACACACACACACACACACACACACACACACACACGCACACTAATAAGGCAGCTGGTCACTTGTACAGCCCCGCAACAGTTGTAGGTCAGCCAATCAGAATTATCCAGGGGGTGGTGGGGCTGGGGAGAGGGGTGGGGGGCTGGGAGGGAGGAGGCTGGGAGGGAGGGGGCTCGGATGGGGAAGCTTGGGCGGGGTGGGATGACGTAGTAACTAAGGGTGGCATGGATGCGTCACCCACCCCGAAGTCGACCTGGCCAGGTGTTGTGTTGCGTGTGTTGTGTTGTGTTTCAAAGGTTGTTGTTTACCTCACAGCCCGGGTTAACAGGAACATAATGTGAAAAAGGTTTATCTCTCTTTTTTTTTTCTCTCTCTCTCTCTCTCTCTCTCTCTCTCATCTCTCTCTCTCTCTCTCTCTCTCTCTCTCTCTCTCTCTCTCTCTCTCTCTCTCTCTCTCTCTCTCATTGGTCATTGCACAGTAGCGGCGTCGTTGTTGCCAAGGCAGGAATGGACTGACCACCGTCTGCCTTGCCTCCCTGCCACCCCTCACCTCCCACATCTTTTTCTCTCTCTCACTCTTTCACTCTGCTGCACCACACACAGCCATGTACATTATAAATAATGGAAAAAACTAACTATACGCAGGATTAGAATGGGATATGTTTAAAAAGAAGAGAAAAATATTTATGATTTTTCAACATAACTCTTTGTTATATTTAATGGGTGCGTATCTCATGAAAAATAGTTATTTACTAAAAAAATGATACCATCAAACAAAAAATATTAGCTACTAAACTAAGATTCCAATTGAACAGGGTGCTTTATCTATCAGTTGGTATTGTTATTAGGAATATCTGATATATTTTGCATCAACGTTGGTGAATTATTAAATCCACCATAATGATATTTGTTTATCTTAAAATCAAATTCAATTTCTTTCTAGAAAAGATAGTTTACGGTGAAAAGACCTGAAACTTAGTTGGAAGTATTACATTATTCTAATGTACAATATAATTAAAAAAGAACAAAATCCATTAGCAAAATAAAATAAAAATTTTCGACGAGTAGAAAAAAATGACGAAAATACACGATAGGTTGAGATTAATTATACAAATCCACAAGAGTCTGTAGAATGGCTAATCGTGTGATAAGGCTTAGTTATGAACTGGTTTGAGCTGTACGAGTCATTACAAGAATATACGTGCAAGTTAAGCCTATATGTGGTCCTAACGTCAATTAAGTCAATTACGGATAAGTACGAAAAATAATGAAAAAACAAACTATGCATAGGATTGGAATGGGATATGGTTTGAAAAAAAGAGAAAAATATTTATGCTATTACAGCATAACTCTTTTGTGAACAGTACAGCTTGTTGCTGTTAATGTTTTTAAATGTTAGTGTGCGCTGTTAAAGAGAAAATTGCTGGTAGATTTTTTTTTATGCCACAGTAGGTGTTTCCTGTTTTCATGCAACAATAAAAGGAACAATACTAGAATATTTTGTCAGGTGCTTCACGCTCTCAACGGCCTCCCAATAGACGTGGTATTGCTTATGTAATGTTTATTGTAGAATGAGAATGAGAAAAGAGATCTGATGTTTTGAAATGATTATTCATATTTTCAATTATTTATTATGCCTTAGTAATTATATTCATTATTTATGTATGTATTATTCATATTCTTATTTTCAGATCTTAAAATGGAATGCATAAAAAATGGTCGCACTGTAAACTATTTTAAGTGTCTAACTTTTATGGCATGTTAGGTTTATTTATGCCCGCACACAACCCACGACGCAACAGCAAAAGCAGCAGTAGTACGTGCACATACCAACGCCCCACATGTGCGTGCAGGATGTATACAGCGGAACATACAGAGTAGAGAAGTGTGTGCACGCAATTTCAGCCACCTGTGCGCGGGGTGAGGGGTGAGGGGTGAGGCGGGGATTGAGTTGGTGACGGTAGTCTTCTCCAACAACCCACTCACTCTCCCCTCAAACCCCCACCTCTCCCCCTTTGGTACCACTCAGACTCACTCCTTCCTCGTCTGGCCGCACTTCATGCCTCTCCTTAAGAGCCTCTCTCTAGAGCCCATGAATGCCCTCTTTTCCTTCCCCTCATCCCAAAACCAGCGTAGTATATAGTTATGGTCTCTCTCTCTCTCTCTCTCTCTCTCTCTCTCTCTCTCTCTCTCTCTCTCTCTCTCTCGAGAGAGAGAGAGAGAGAGAGAGAGAGAGAGAGAGAGAGAGAGAGAGAGAGAGAGAGAGAGAGAGAGAGAGAGAGAGAGAGAGAGAGAGACCCAGAAACCAGTCCTCAACCGGTCATTCAAGTGGAAGTAAGAGCAAGCAAAAAAAGAATAGAACCCAATTTTCCTCCGCATTTATTTCCAAAACTCCCTCGTAAGCATAAAAATAATAATAAAAGTAATAATTGTAAAAAAGAAAAAAATAATAACAACAAAAATAATATCATATAAGCAAGGTTAAACACAACACAACACAACTTTCCCTCACCACAAACTTTAAAAACCACCAAAGTGCCAGCCACGCCCAGTCCACTTAAGAGCGCTGCTTGCTTCAGCTTCAGCCACCGCTACTCTACCTCTACCACCCCCAGCTGCGCCTTCCATGGGAGGGTCCTACTGCTCTCTGCGTGTGGCTGATTACTATTCGTGTGTCGGGTAGCTCTTTCCCTCCCTCCGCGGGGGTGACTCAGGCAGCCGCGGGAGGAGAAGAAAGAGGAGGGAGGGAAAGGGAAGGGAAGTAAGGATGGGACAGCAATAAGAGGAGGGCAAGCAAGAGGAGGAGTAGGAGGAGGAAGAGAAAGGAGGAGGAGAAAGGGAAAGAAGATTGGGAGGAGTGACAGATTGAATAAAGAAAGGAGAGAAAACAAGAAAGAGGTAAATAAAAAGAAATGGTGATAGATTGATATTCACATATATAGATATATAGATAGATGAGAAAGGGGAGGAAAGAAGAGGAAGAGGAGGAGTAAGGGGGAGGAGGTAGAAAAAAAGAGAAGGTGAAGCAGAGAAAATAGGGGAATAAGAGAAGCAGGAGGAAGAGGAGGAGGAGGAGGAGGAGGAGGAGGTAGAAGGATACAGTAGACCGTCACCAATCCACCTGCGGGCGTCAGACTGACGGGGGGGTCCAGCTCGATAGCAAAGTTCCACACCTGAATATTATTAGTAGTACGAAGGAGGGTGTGTGTGTGTGTGTGTGTGTGTGTGTGTGTGTGTGTGTGTGTGTGTGTGTGTGTGTGTGTGTGTGTGTGTGTGTGTGTGTGTGTGTGCCTGCCTAAGCTTCATCAGTGACGGTGAACCACTTACTTTAATGACTTTTCTGACGAAGGCGCTGCAGCAGACAGGCCTTGCCCGAATATGATATAAGAATAGCAGTAAGATGTATGTATGCATGTATGTATAGATAAGTTATACGACAATAATAATAGCAATATGTATAAGTATTATAATTCACAAGTATACGTATAGTAATAACAATGCATGTATGTATGTATATATATGTATGTCACACGTAGTAGTATTTTTGTATGTATTATGTATTTATGTATTAATGTATGTATTTTGTGCACGACCAACCTTGCTCGCCGAAAAAGAGGCTACGACACCCTTGGCACCAGTGTATGTAGATTACCTGTACTGTAGTGTTACCTGTGTGTGTGTGTGTGTGTGTGTGTGTGTGTGTGTGTGTGTGTGTGTGTGTGTGTGTGTGTGTGTGTGTGTGTGTGTGTGTGTTTTAATGTAGTAATAAACTTGATCTAATAAAATTACTTCATTACCATGCACGTGCTCGCTTCCCTCACACCCTTCCCCTTCCTCTTCCCCTTCCCTGTGTAGTACGGTTTGAGTTTATCTATTTTATCATTTTAATTACTGTATATTTTTCGTGTGTATAATCTCATCCATTCATCACACACACACACACACACACACACACACACACACACACACACACACACACACACACACACA
>JAXIVD010007280.1:17500-20675 GCA_036785275.1 Cancer borealis
TGCGGTAGAAGCAGCAATGGTTAGAGAGGGTGACGCGCCGGCCGTACCTCCTCTCAGTCTGTATCAGCTGGGTTCAGGGCCGCGCCGTCACCCTCGACAATACTCATGACGTCATGGCTAACAAACACTTCCAGTAGATAACACCTCAATTTCCCTCCCTTCTGCACCTCGCCTATATCCTGCACCTATTACCAAACCACGACTCATTCATGTAGTCTGGCAGAAACGCAGATGATATTATGCAAGCATGCTGCCTGGCGCCTGCCTATCTACTCCCACCCAACTTCATTCCTCTCTTATGTATACCTCCGCACACTTTCAACCCCCCAAAACGGCCCTCTGCGACCCGACGGAGAAAGACTTTCACTGCCCGTCCTGGCTGTTCAACATTCACGCTAAGCCAGGCCCTGACCGTGATCCCCGCACTGCCAACCATCTGTACGAATGAACGGGACTCCTCCGGGCGAGTTTGTCTGGTGTTGCAGCATCACCGAGCAGTCTTGTCTGAGTGCTTGCGTGAACTAGGAGGAAGTATGAAGAGGGGTTAGAGTGGCGCCGGCACAGGGGAGCTGTGTTAGCTTTCACATGGACACAATCCCTTCCCTTTCTCTCTCGTTGCTTCCTTCACACGAGGAGCACGAGTCTGCAAGCCGCGAATGGAGGAAATATTAGAAAGCGTTGATCAAACAAATCGACCTTTAAATGCCAATGCTCTCCTGACAGCGGTAAAATGTATGACGGGTTTCCTAAGTACTCTTCGAATGTCAAAGGTGGTCCTGGTGCGGCGTGAGTCACCTCTTGTGGAGTTTGTATCTCATACAGATCCGATATAAGGAGAGAGAGAGAGAGAGAGAGAGAGAGAGAGAGAGAGAGAGAGAGAGAGAGAGAGAGAGAGAGAGAGAGAGAGAGAGAGAGAGAGAGAGAGAGAGAGATCGACCTTAACATTCTGCCTTTTTTTCACACCCACATAATTTTATTACTCCTATCTGACCCTAATCATTGTATTAATTTTATCTTGTTCTTATCATTCTACTGTCCCTTTAACTCTTCTACTCTTATCTCTTCCTCTTCGTGATTTATTATTTATCTGTAATTTTGCTAAATTTTAGCTTTTCCTAGGGGGAGTGGGGCTGTTCTATTCTCTCTCTCTCTCTCTCTCTCTCTCTCTCTCTCTCTCTCTCTCTCTCTCTCTCTCTCTCTCTCTCTCTCTCTCTCTCTCTCTCTCTCTTCTCTCTCTCTCTCTCTCTCTCTCTCTCTCTCTCTCTCTCTCTCTCTCTCTCTCTCTCTCTCTCTCTCTCTCTCTCTCTCTCTCTCTCTCTCTCTCTCTCTCCTTCCCGTTCTACTGCCGCCATCTTCTAATACTCCCCATTTTGGTTAGGCTGCCGTAGGGAAGGTCGCCGGTACTCCACCCTGCTTTCTGATTAGTGTTTGTGGCCTGAGTTGCTGAGTATCGCCATGTTCGGTCCAGCTCATCATCATCATCATATAATTATTCTTTTCCTCCTACTTTCCTCCTTTTCCTATTCCTGTGCTTCCGTCGAGGCCTCTGCCATGATGCGTGACAAGCGGGCGGGCAGCTGCTGCTCACGCCTCAGGGGACTAGGACGGCCCCGTTTTTGTGGCAGACGAACACTCTCAGTCACCGGTGTCGTGTGAAGGTAAATAACCCCGTTAGCAGTTAAACTGAGGAAGTGTCTATCATCACCCGAATGAGAAACCTCGACTACTAGGCAAGGAAGACAAAATTTGGTGATCATCCTATATGCTCGTTTGTTATTAGATGTAATAAATAATATGTAAATAAATGTCCACGAATAATAACGATATATGAGAGAAATATGTTTATACAGATTTTCATCCTTCAATTCTTCCATCGAATCTTAATATTGTTAGTCAAAGCAGCAGCAGCAGCAGCAGCAGCAGCAGGGCGAGGCTGGAGTGCGAGGGGCGGCAGCTAACTGTTTTGAGCCCGCCGCGGGGAAACTTGAGGCCCGGAAGCTTGTTACTGGAAGTGGCTGCCTCCAATCCAGCGTCTGCGCTACGTCGCTCCCCATGTAATGAAGGCAGCTGGAATCGCGTGAAAGTGGAAATTACGGGGAACGTGAGCACAAAGTTTCGTCGGATGATTTAATATAAATGTCAAATGTGTTTTGGAGTGAGCACGACCCAGAGTGTATTTGGGGTCACACGGCCACGCTCTCTGCCTTCACCACCCACCCCAACGACCCTGGAGTCCCGGCCGCGGGTGAGGCAGCCACGGGAATGTTTGGGAGCGAGCAAGCTTCACCCTCTCACTATTCAGGTGTTGAGAAGCAGATCATGAGGCAAGGGGAAGGGGTGAGAGAAGGTGGTAGTAGAAAGAAACAAGTTCTACTCTGCAGTCTCCCTCTCCCTCCTTGCCTTCCCCACTCCTCTCCCCAAGCTTGGCACTGTGTTTCCACAAGCCCTGAGCTGCGGTATCCATGGCTTTCCGACTCCCTTGTCGGTGGTAAGAGTCACTCTTCGAGAATTTCAGTCCTAACATCTCATTTTGTCTATAACAGTGCCATGTGGAGACACAAGTGGCAAGGGTCGACTGGAGTCAACTCTTAAGTCATTCACCTCCGGGCGGCTTCCTCTCTCTCGACCCACACGGTGAAAGTTGCGGGGCAGCCTTGCCGCTCAGCCGAGCCGTGGCGCCACCTGGGAGAGTCGTGACTCTAAGGGGTCAGGATACCTATCTGGAAAGGTCATGGCGTCACATGGAAGAGTCACGGTGCTATTTGGGAGGTCTGTGGCGGCAAGGGGACTCCAAACATTTGCTAGGAGAGTTACTGAACCAGCTCAAGGTTTAAGATGTCTGTAGTGCTGGGACGACAGGTAGTGTGGAGTGAGGCACAACGTTGTGGTGTTAAGTGTTGGTGTAACTAGGGAGCCTGCACACAGGTGGCTCTGGAGACACCAGGTGGGGACCACTATAGAGTCTAGAAATTACGAACAAAGCGACGTCCCTTTTGTGTTAGGGTTTTATTTCTAGTACGATGAAATAAATAAAAACTTTTTGGGCGTCATTTCCTTAGTTGATAATGTCATCAGCAAACATTTCCTAGTATTCTTTTATCAAATGCAAGCCATCAGATGACGGGAACATATTACTCAACCACAAAAACAACATAAGAAGGAAAACATGTTACAT
>JAXIVD010007281.1:0-5000 GCA_036785275.1 Cancer borealis
GTAGTAGTGCTACACAGCCCTGCAGCACCGCAGCCCTGTAGTTACACAGCCACGCAGCCTCGCAGCCCAACAGCCCGCAGCCCTACAGCCTCGCAGCCCAACAGCCTTGCAGCCCGCAGCCCCGCAGCCCAACAGCCCTGCAGTTACACAGCCCTGCAGCCTCGCAGCCCAACAGCCCTGCAGTCCCGCAGCCCTGCAGTCCCACAGCCCTGCTGTTCCGTAGCCCTGCAGCTCCGCAGCCCTACAGTCCCGCAGCCCCGCAGCCCTGCCGCCTCGGAGCTCTGCAGTCCCGCAACCCCGCAGTCCCGCAGCCCTCCAGCCCCGCAGCCCTGCAGCCCCGGAATCCTGCAGTCCAGCAGCCTTGCAGCCCAGCAGCCCAGAAGTTCCGCAGCTCCGCAGTCCTGCAGAATCGCAATCCTGCAGACCCGCAGCCCCGCAGTCCAGCAGTCCTGCAGCCCCACAGTCCTGCAGTCCCGCAGCTCCGCAGTCCTGCAGACCCGCAATCCTGCAGACCCGCAACCCCGCAGTCCAGCAGTCCTGCAGCCCCGCAGTCCTGCAGCTCTGCAGTCCCGCAACCACGCGGCCCCGAAGCGCCGCGGCCCAGCAGCCCTGCAACCGCGCAGCCCTGCAGCGCCACAGCACCCGCAGCCCCGTTGAACCGCCGCTTCGCAGCCCCGAGACCCCGCAACCTGAGGCCCCGCAGCTCCAATAAACACCCCACTTATCAATACCCCAAAACACCCCCCAATTATCAATACCCCAAAACAGACCCCACTTATCAATACCCTAAAACACACCCCACTTATCAATACCCCAAAACACACCCCACTTATCAATACCCCAAAACACACCCCACTTATCAATACCCAAAAACACACCCCACTTATCAATACCCCAAAACACACCCCAATTATCAATACCCCAAAACACACCCCACTTATCAATACCCCAAAACACCCTCCAATTATCAATACCCCAAAACACACCCCACTTATCAATACCCAAAAACACACCCCACTTATCAATACCCCAAAACACATCCCAATTATCAATACCCCAAAACACACCCCACTTATCAATACCCAAAAACACCCCCCACTTATCAATACCCCAAAACACCCCCCAATTATCAATACCCCAAAACACATCCCAATTATCAATACCCCAAATATCAATACCCCAAAACACATCCCAATTATCAATACCCCAAAACACCCCCCAATTATCAATACCCCAAAACACACTCCAATTATCAATACCCCAAAACACACCCCACTTATCAATACCCCAAAACACACCCCACTTATCAATACTCCAAAACAAACCCCACTTATCAATACCCCAAAACACCCCCCACTTATCAATACCCCAAAACACCCCCCAATTATCAATACCCCAAAACACACCCCACTTATCAATACCCCAAAACACACCCCAATTATCAATACCCCAAAACACATTCCAATTATCAATACCCCAAAACAGACCCCACTTATCAATACCCAAAAACACCCCCCACTTATCAATACCCCAAAACACATCCCAATTATCAATACCCAAAAACACCCCCCAATTATCAATACCCCAAAACACACTCCAATTATCAATACCCCAAAACACACCCCAATTATCAATATCCTAAAACACCCCCCAATTATCAATACCTCAAAACAGACTCCACTTATCAATACCCCAAAACACACCACAATTATCAATACCCCAAAACACCCCCCACTTATCAATACCCCAAAACACCCCCCAATTATCAATACCCCAAAACACATCCCAATTATCAATACCCCAAAACAGACCCCACTTATCAATACCCAAAAACACACCCCACTTATCAATACCCCAAAACACACCCCATTTATCAATACCTCAAAACACCCCCCAATTATCAATACCCAAAAACAGACCCCACTTATCAATACCCAAAAACACACCCCACTTATCAATACCCCAAAACACACCCCACTTATCAATACCCCAAAACACACCCCATTTATCAATATCCTAAAACACACCCCAATTATCAATACCCCAAAACACACCCCAATTATCAATATCCTAAAACACACCCCAATTATCAATACCCCAAAACAGATTCCACTTATCAATACCCCAAAACACACCCAAATTATCAATATCCTAAAACACACCCCACTTATCAATACCCCAAAACACACCCCACTTATCAATACCCCAAAACACACCCCACTTATCAATACCCAAAAACACACCCCACTTATCAATACCCCAAAACACACCCCAATTATCAATACCCCAAAACACACCCCACTTATCAATACCCCAAAACACCCTCCAATTATCAATACCCCAAAACACACCCCACTTATCAATACCCAAAAACACACCCCACTTATCAATACCCCAAAACACATCCCAATTATCAATACCCCAAAACACACCCCACTTATCAATACCCAAAAACACCCCCCACTTATCAATACCCCAAAACACCCCCCAATTATCAATACCCCAAAACACATCCCAATTATCAATACCCCAAATATCAATACCCCAAAACACATCCCAATTATCAATACCCCAAAACACCCCCCAATTATCAATACCCCAAAACACACTCCAATTATCAATACCCCAAAACACACCCCACTTATCAATACCCCAAAACACACCCCACTTATCAATACTCCAAAACAAACCCCACTTATCAATACCCCAAAACACCCCCCACTTATCAATACCCCAAAACACCCCCCAATTATCAATACCCCAAAACACACCCCACTTATCAATACCCCAAAACACACCCCAATTATCAATACCCCAAAACACATTCCAATTATCAATACCCCAAAACAGACCCCACTTATCAATACCCAAAAACACCCCCCACTTATCAATACCCCAAAACACATCCCAATTATCAATACCCAAAAACACCCCCCAATTATCAATACCCCAAAACACACTCCAATTATCAATACCCCAAAACACACCCCAATTATCAATATCCTAAAACACACCCCAATTATCAATACCTCAAAACAGACTCCACTTATCAATACCCCAAAACACACCACAATTATCAATACCCCAAAACACACCCCACTTATCAATACCCCAAAACACCCCCCAATTATCAATACCCCAAAACACATCCCAATTATCAATACCCCAAAACAGACCCCACTTATCAATACCCAAAAACACACCCCACTTATCAATACCCCAAAACACACCCCATTTATCAATACCTCAAAACACCCCCCAATTATCAATACCCAAAAACAGACCCCACTTATCAATACCCAAAAACACACCCCACTTATCAATACCCCAAAACACACCCCACTTATCAATACCCCAAAACACACCCCATTTATCAATATCCTAAAACACACCCCAATTATCAATACCCCAAAACACACCCCAATTATCAATATCCTAAAACACACCCCAATTATCAATACCCCAAAACAGATTCCACTTATCAATACCCCAAAACACACCCAAATTATCAATATCCTAAAACACACCCCAATTATCAATACCCCAAAACACACCCCACTTATCAATACCCCAAAACACACCCCAATTATCAATATCCTAAAACACCCCAATTATCAATACCCCAAAACACACCCCAATTATCAATATCCTAAAACACACCCCAATTATCAATACCTCAAAACAGACTCCACTTATCAATACCCCAAAACACACCCAAATTATCAATACCCCAAAACACCCCCCCAATTATCAATATCCCAAAACACCCCCCCAATTATCAATATCCCAAAACACACCCCAAAACATCCCCCCAATTATCAATACCCCAAAACACACCCCAATATCCCCAAAACACACTCCAATTACCAAAGCCCCAAAACACACCCCACTTATCAATACCCCCAAAACACACCCCACTTATCAATACCCCCAAAACACATCCCACTTATCAATGCCCCCAAAACACATACACATACACGTACACATACATACATATCTACTTAACAATTACCTACCTAACCACCTAGCTATCTACCTACCGAACTAACTACCTACCTAACTATCTACTTAACAACTAGTTAAATACCTACCTACCTACCAGCTCAGCAAGTCGTAAGTGTCGAGTTATTTTTTATTTTCAAATTTTTCTATTTCTCTATCTAGGTGGCGTATAGATAGAGAAATAGATAAATACGCACGCGGATTTTCGGTAAAAGGAAATTTCCGCTCGGCGCCTCACCTCGGCTTATCACTGCCCGGACCAGTTCCCGGTCCGCCTTGGCGGCATGTTCAGTGCCGCTGTTCCTGCTGTTTCTGCCTCTGTCGCCTTCTCTTTCTGGCCTTACTTTCCTTGGCTGAGACCTCCTCTGCTCCTGTAGTTTTGTATTTGAAGGTATATGTTGGAGAGGAAGAGAAGGAAAACTTGCGGGAGGAGGAGGAAGAGGAGGAAGAAGAAGAGGAAGAAGAGGAGGAAGAAGAAGTGTGTGAGGAGGAGGAAGAAGAGGAGGAGGAGGGCTTGGTCTTGTCCTTCCGCGCCTGCCGGGACTGGCGTTGGTGCCTCCCGTGCTTGGCGTCATACCTTGCCCGCTTTTCGGGGTCCGACAGAGTGTCCACAGCTTGTTGGAGCAGCTGGAACCTTACAGTGGCCGCCTTGACGTCATCGGGGTTCTTGTCCGGATGTGTGACAAGGGCGAGACGGCGGAACTGTTTCCTTATTACATCTGGGGTGGCGTCGGCCGCCACACTCAGGACATCGTAGTAATTCTTTTTGTTAATGTTATCGTTATTTCCGTTTATTGTGCTCTAAGATTAATCCAAAAATTCAATGAACTAGTTCCCATACCTAAATAAGACAGGGTGAAAACCTAAGGTGCCCAAAATAGGCCCAAAATATTGAGGTAGTTTCACTGAGTCGTAAATCTGTAGATCCAACCTGTGTGTGGGTCCAACCTATTGGTGCAAAAGTCTATGTGTTTAACTCCAACCACTGCTGTCTTTTG
>JAXIVD010007281.1:7500-10000 GCA_036785275.1 Cancer borealis
CATTACATAAAATTGGCTGATTTCATCATTATCTAGATTCTTACATTCATTTTTTCTCTTTTTTCTTACATCTTGTGTCACTGTTATTCATTAGCCTTGTAACAGAAGCAGCAGCAGCAGTAGTAGTAATAGTAGTAGTAGTAGTAGTAGTAGTAGTAGTAGTAACAGCAGTAGTAGTAATAGTAATAGTAATAGTAGTAATAATAGTAGTAATAGTAGTAGTAGTAGTAACAGTAGTAGTAGTAACAGTAGTAGTAGTAGTAGTAGTAGTAGTAGTAGTAGTAGTAGCAGCCATCCACGCCATGAGGGAGATCTACGCGGGAAAGGATTGTGAAGCGGTACTGTTAGTGGACGCATCAAATGCGTTTAATTCCATTAACAGAAAGACAATGCTTCACAATATTAAAATTAAATGTCCCTCTCTAGCTACATACGTAGGAAACACGTATGGTGAACCGTGTGACTTGTTTGTAAATAGTAGTAGTAATAATTGTTTTAAGGTGCTCAAGTCAATGGAGGGGACAACACAAGGTGACCCAGTGGCCATGGCCATGTACGCAATAGGTCTCTCAGTGCTTCAGGATGTGATTGCGTTTGAAAACACCAAGGTGAAGCAAGTGGCATATGCCGACGACCTTTCGGGGGCCGGCACAATCTCAGACCTGAAAAGTTGGTGGGGATTGATAAAGGACAATGGACCCACCATAGGATACACACCCAATGCAGCTAAGTCCGTCCTTATTGTGAAATCCGAACTTTATGACCACGCTCTGGATATTTTCGGTGGTAGCGGGGTAATAATAACAAAGGACGGGCAGCGGCACTTGGGTGCTGTTATAGGAACAGAGGAGTTCAAGAAGGAGTTTGTAGGAGAAAAAGTGCTCGAGTGGGTGAGGGAGGTAGGAATCCTATCTGATATAGCTAGGACGGAGCCTCACGCAGCTTACTCTGCCTACACGAATGGCCTACAACATCGGTGGAATTACGTCATGCGCACCATCCCAGGCATAAGCCCTCTCCTCAGACCGCTGGAAAACGCTATAAGGAACACCCTCCTTCCAGCGTTACTGAGGTCTCCAGCACTGGGGGATGACGAGAGGGCCCTGCTCGAACTTCCACCAAGACTGGGCGGGATGGGGATCACCTCTCCTGAGAGGTTGGCAACTAGGGAGCACCTCAACTCCATCAACCTAGCCAGGTCCCTCACAGTAAAGATAGTTGCTCAGGACGCACACGGGGAAATAGACCAAAATGCGATCGCTGAGCAAAGGAAGCAAATTTCCCTAGACAGGCAACAAGAGCAGAAGACCAGCCTTGAACGCCTGAAGACCATCGTGCCTGCCGCGACTGTGCGAAAAATCCATATTGCACAAGAGACGGGAGCGTCTAACTGGCTAACGTCACTGCCAATCAGAGCAAGAGGCTTCAACCTCAACAAACAAGAATTTGTCGACGCCGTTGCTCTGAGGTATGGCTGGCCAGTTGAAGGACTCCCCAACATCTGTGCATGTGGTTCCCCCAACAACATCGACCACACCATGACCTGCAAGAAGGGGGGATTCGTGTGCATCAGGCACGATGAGGTGAGGGACCTGACAGCCAACATGCTCAGGGAGGTGTGCCATGACGTCGCCACCGAGCCGACTCTTCTGCCACTTGGAGGAGAAAACCTGCGGTTGAGGTCGGCAAACATCTCCGATGAAGCTCGAGTTGACGTCAGTGCTCGGGGGTTTTGGACGAGGGGGCAGAGAGCCTTCTTCGACGTCCGGATCTTCGACCCGACGGCAGCATGTCACCGCGAGCTCTCTCTGGAGGCTGCCCACCATAAGAATGAGCAGGAGAAGACGAGAACCTATGGCGAAAGGATTCAACACGTCGACCACGGCACCTTCACGCCTCTGGTCTTCACCACGTCCGGCGGGATGGGCTCCAAGGCTAAGTGCTTCTACTCAAGACTAGCCGATTTGATGACAGAAAAGAAGCACCAGCCAAGGAGCCATGTTGTCGCCTGGATGAGGTGCCGCCTCTCATTCTCCCTTCTCAGGTCTTCCCTCCTGTGTCTCCGGGGTACCAGGCACGCCACTCCCTCCACCACGGACATAAGTGGCCTTGATTGCGAAGCCACAGTGGTAGAGAGTAGAATAGGGGTGGGTAGGTTAGGGGATTAAATAAGGATGTAAATATAGGGGTAGATGGATATGGTTAGGGGTTAGAATATTATGGTTGGATGCCACAGCCATTAGCGACCAGAGTTGGGGCTAATGACCTCCAATTTGTGGAGCCCATGCAAATAAAAAGGGTGGAGGTATCTTTAAATGTAGTAGTAGTAGTAGTAGTAGTAGTAGTAACAGTAGTAGTAGTAACAATAGTAGTAGTAGTAGTAGTAGTAGTAGTAGTAGTAGTAGTAATAGTAGTAGTAGTAGTAGTAGTAGTAGTAGTAAGACGCTGACGATGATAAGTATAAACATGATACAGTAAATAAGGGAAAGGAGAGTGCATG
>JAXIVD010007281.1:17500-20674 GCA_036785275.1 Cancer borealis
AAACGGAAGGAAAGGGGAGAAGGACTAAAGGAAGGGAGGTTTACAAGTGGAAGGATTTAACAACAACAACAACAACAACAAAACAACAACAACAACAACAACAACGAAATGTCCAATACAGCCTTCCACCACAACTAAAACAAATATACACCACCACAACCCAAGAGAAAACACTAAGCTCAATCTGCAGAACAGGTGAAGGAAAGAAAAAACACAGACGCAATTACACTTTCCACAATATCATAACATTACTGATGCGATAATATTCCTTCTAAATGACGTTCAATTAGAGACTAGAACCTTATACGTACTATAAAATGCATGCACACACATACACATACATACACAGTTCTATCAACACACACACACACACATATGTAGTACGTACGTATGCCACGACAAACAGTCTCTTACCACTGCGCCACCCAGCTTCCACTCAAGCCAAAAATAAAAATAAATATATACGCAACATATAAAACTAAATGAGACTCTTTCCTACCCTGACCACAAAATGAGAACGAAGACGAAGACGAGGGAGAGAGAAAAAATGAATAAGGATACAAACAGAAAAGAAATGCGAGAATAGAAAACACAAGACAACAAAAGATATATAAATGGCAGCTAAAGTCTCTCTTGCTGCGGAGGGACGAGAATTATTACCTTCCTTGCAACTAGTGTGTGTTCATCCCTTTTAGTGTCCAGATGTGTCCTCAGTCCCTAGTAGTAGTAGTAGTAGTAGTAGTAGTAGTAGTAGTAGTAGTAGTAGTAGTAGTAGTAGTAGTAGTAGTTGGTGTTGGCTAAGTTTTCCTGCTATTAGTTACAGTGAGTGCTTTGTTGATATTTTTGGTGTTGATATTGGTGCTGGTGCTGTTTTAATGGTGTCAAGAGAGGCAAGAGATGTGGCTCCAGGTGTCGTAAGAGCACAGGTGTGGTGGTGTTTCATTCTAATTGCGTTTGTCATGACCTATTGTTTTAAACCTGTGAAAAAGTCAACATTCTCTCTCTCTCTCTCTCTTAGGTTTTTCCACCCATTGACTGATTGAACAGGCAGTATTACCAATTACAATACTGACTGACTGACATAACTTGTTAACAGACACACTGACAAGCTGACTAACTCTATCAATTCCTAATGAACGATCTCACCAACTAACTGACTGATTAATAAGCTGAATGCCAGACAAATCTCATACACTACACATGAGGAACAAATAGAAAACACACACACACACACACACACACACACACACACACACACACACACACACACACACACACACACACACACACACACACACACACACACACAATGGTTAAAAATTCATCCACAATGAGAGGGCAATAAAAATAAAAAAATCTTCTGACTGACTATATTTTCAGATGTGAGGGAAGGACAAAAAAGGGAGTGACGAAGGAGAAGAGCAAGGACGTGAGGTACGCCAGACTGTTCATTAAGTAGGACAATGTGGATAGGTAGGAAGGAGTGGGAAGAATTAGACTAGAGGGAGGAGTGTGGGTGGGGAGGAGGAAGGAGAGATGACGGGACAGGTGAGGGAGCAAAGACGCACTGAGGACATGCAGGCAGGCAAGCAGACGGGTGGGCAGGTAGGCATGTAGATTGGCACGGTGCCGGCTACACGTGGCACTTTGAACATCCTGCCAGTCCCCTCACCTCCCTTACACCCCCAACCCCCCATCTTGCAGTGACTACCCCTATCATCATTCTAACCTAACCTAACCTTACCCTATGCCACCCTCCCTCCCCTTCTCCTTGTGCCCTCCCCCATGCAACACACTAGGCCTATACCCTTCCTAAAATCCATCTACCTCCGCCTTTTTCTACCACACACACACACACACACACACACACACACACACACACACACACACACACACACACACACACGATTCTCTCTATCCACCAGGTTGCGTCCCACGCTTCCTCCCAGTTGCTACTCAGTTTCATTGCCCATTTATTTATTTTTTTCAAGGTTATTTATACATCTTTATCTTAAGTATAGAGGGCAACATTTCTTTTTTTTCTTCTCTCTCTCTCTCTCTCTCTCTCTCTCTATCTATCTATCTTTCTCTTTCTCGTCTACTGTTTTCCCCTCCATTCATTCCCACCTAGGGCAGCATGTGGGTGACTCCTTCAAGAAGCCTGTGCCACCTCTTGCCACCTACTTCAAAATGTCAAAATTATCATAACAAAACAAGCGATGCAAAGGTGGCCTAGATAGCAGCAGTACAACAATGTGTGTGACCCAGCCCCAAGGTCACTATGAACATATTGGGATAAATAGTTGCCGTATAGTAAGTTCCATTTATAACTCACATGCAGCTCCAGCACAATGTTTTTTAGACAAATTTTGAAGAAAGTGCCTCTTCTCCAATTGTGTTGCCGACTTCTGTTCTAGGGTGACGTACTGTTATGGTTCCTATACGACAAACCTACATGGGACGCTTTGCCATGTCAAACTTTTAAGCGGGTGTAAGGCAAGGCAAGGCAAGGGAAAGGAAGAGGGAGAAAACTAATGAGTATTAAAAAAGTATTAGATACCACGCCCAACATCACCATTCAGCCTGGATAGATAACCAATTCCACTTATAGTCCAGTTCAGATAACGCACCACACCACTTGGCTAATCATTGGAAGAGGTCACAGCTTAATGATGTCACGCTTCACAGCTTAGCACAACAGTGCAGAGCAGGGATTTATAAATTGGGGTAGTTTCCATTGCGGGAGAAATTATGCAACTGGTACACACACACACACACAGAGAGAGAGAGAGAGAGAGAGAGAGAGAGAGAGAGAGAGAGAGAGAGAGAGAGAGAGAGAGAGAGAGAGAGAGAAGGAGAGAGGGAAGGAGAGAGGGAAGGAGAGAGGGAAGGAGAGAGGGAAGGGGAGGGAGGGAGGGAGGGAGAGAGGGAGAGAGAGAGAGAGAGAGAGAGAGAGAGAGAGAGAGAGAGAGAGAGAGAGAGAAAGAGAGAGAGAGAAAGAGAGAGAGAGAAAGAGAGAGAGAGAGGGAAGGAGAGAGGGAAGGAGAGAGGGAAGGGGAGGGAGGGAGGGAGGGAGGGAGGGAGGGAGAGAGAGAGAGAGAGAGAGAGAGAGAGAGAGAGAGAGAGAGAGAGAGAGAGAGAGAGAGAGAGAGGGAAGGAGAGAGGGAAGGAGAG
>JAXIVD010007282.1:0-2500 GCA_036785275.1 Cancer borealis
TCTCCTCTTCAGCCACCACACAAGGAGGAGGAGGAATTACAAGGACGGGGAAGGACATTCGGTTTCCGGCAAAAAGTGGAGAAACCTCGGTCCGTTCCCACGCGTCTCTCTTTCTTTCCTTCCTTCCTTCCCTCACTCCTCCTTCCTCCTACCTACCCCGCCCCGCCCTTTCTACCTCTTCTCTCACTTTCTCTCCTTTCACCCGGTTCTTCTCGCCTTCCGTTCTGTTCAATGAGTTGCTCTTTTTCCTTATCTTTTTTCTACCTGTCTTATATCTATTCTTTCTTTTTTATCTATCTATCTATTTGTTTATTTATCTATCTATCTGTATCTATTTGTTTTTCTCCCCTCCTGCGTTTCTGTCTTTTTAGCCCTTTTTCACACCTTATTTTTGATCGTTCTATCGTTCTCCTTGTGTTCCAAAATTTTTGAAACTTTAGTATAAGATAAAAATATCGAACAAATGAAACTTGAAATTAAGAAGTTATATTTTTCAAATCGTAGTTTGATAAGAAATAAATAAAATATCTCATGAAAAAAATAGTTGTTGATATCACTATATTTTAATAATGACAATAATAATACAGTAACTAATATATTCTTCTCTGTTATCTGCAGCAAAGTAAATTAAAAGAAGATTGATAAGACAACCTGAGCTGCTGAACGATAACAAACAACATTCGAGACGGAATTAAAAAAAAAAAAGATTATGTGCTAAACAGATATTCGTGAACTTATACGTAAAATCATTCCAGTTATTTATATACGCTTATATATAATCTTTCTATTATTTTCCCTTCTCTACCATCCCCACCTCCACCACCTCCTCCTCTTCTCCTCCTCCTCCTCCTCCTCCTCTCCTCCTCCTCCTCCTCTTTCTCCTCCTCCTCCTCTTTCTCATATTGCATCTCATCCCCACTTCCTCCTCACCTTTCCCACACCCCTTAATCATCACTTCCCTCTTCCCATAACTTCTAATTTTTCATCTCCAGCTCTCTCTCCTCACCCGCAACAGCCTCCATCAAGCCATCCTTCCCTCCTTCCCATCTCCTGTACTTCCCTTCTCATCTCTCTTCTCTTCTCTTCTCTTCTGTTCCTTCTGCTTTCCTAGACACGCACGCAATAAATACAGTTCGTTCTGCAGGAAGGGTTACTATCACCTCTACTGTATATTAAATGTTCGACCTTGTAGACTGTTAAGGGAAGAACAGGGATAGTAGGAGAAGAGAAGATGAATGATAGTGAGGAGGAGGAAGTGGAAAAGAAAGAGGAGGGAGGAGGAGGAGGAGAGGAGGAGGAGGAGGAGGAGGAGGAAGAGGAGATGCAGTAATAATAATTAAAATAAAGTGATAGTGATTCAGATCGCAGGGAAAGGAAAATATACGAAGGAGGGGGAGGAGGAAAGAAAGGAATAAAGAAGGGAAGAGGCAAGGTCAACGAAATACTGTAAGGAAGTCGAAGGTTGGTTAGGTAAAAAAAAAATAACACCATGGGATGCAAATGAAATAATAATAATAATAAGGAAAATAATAAAGTATAAGAGATGAAATACCTACTCGTGACAATTATCATGTTACCCGTTAGAGAGTTTTTCTTTCGTGAGGGTGAGATGTTATTAAACTTTACATTTTTGTGTGTACCGCCGTGGGCTACCTTGTCTTTATTAGGGAAGTAAAGTGAATAAATGACATATGATTGAATGTTGGTATTAGTGTCATCTTTATATGTTCAATGACTACATTTACTCGTATAGTTTTTTTAATTTTTTTTGCCAGGTGTATAAGTGAGTGTGAATTCTCTTTCCCTTTCCTCATTCACAGCCTCACTAAGACATTGAACCTTATGTGACAAGATTATATCACCGTTAGGATGCCGTCACTCAGCCAGTCAGCCAGTCAGCCAGTCACCCAAATCCCATACACTTCCTTAGTACTTCAACCTGCACCCATCCACTCACTTCCCTCTCTCCACCCACTCTAATCCTCTCCACTCATTATCCACTTCGCCTCCACCCTCTAACCATCCATCCATCATCCACTATTTTAACGGAGAAAATTACTGAGCGATATTTTCCACCACTGAAGGCAATGAAGGAGGAGGTAATAATTGTGGTTGTGGTTGTGGTGGTGGTTGTGGCTGTGGTTGTGGTGGTGGTGGTGGTGGTGGTGGTGGAGGTGGAGCAGCAGGTGGTGTGGGAATCATGACATGCGTAACTGGCTGATCCCACACGGTAAATATTAATTAACCTTGGGCGTTACCTGCATAAAACGGCACAACCTGAGAGAGGAGAGAGAGAGAGAGAGAGAGAGAGAGAGAGAGAGAGAGAGAGAGAGAGAGAGAGAGAGAGAGAGAGAGAGAGAGAGAGAGAGAGAGAGAGAGAGAGAGAGAGAGAAGATAAATAAAGAGAGAAAGAACGGGAGAGAAAAAAAATGATCTGATGTTTATGAATTAAGGAGAGTCTGAAACCTGTCTGCTTCAAAACGTGGGAACAATTTATCAC
>JAXIVD010007282.1:7500-17500 GCA_036785275.1 Cancer borealis
GAGGTATCATTATTAATTTATATATATGTTTTTACTTATATAATGATTCCGCAGTAGATTGACTTGCTACTATTTGTTTTTTATCCGTATATCCATTTCAGCATTTCTAAATATTGTATCCTGTTTAAATAATTGTGTTATGTGCTTATTTTTTGTGTGTGTTCATTTGCATTATATTCTTTTATCTCGTGTTTTACAAAATTCTACCCTCGTTTATTACATACACTAAAAAGGAAAATTGGATAATGGGATATCTATAATGTTATCTATATATGTTTAATATTAATATGAAAACAGAATAGAAAATCAAAGTACTTAAATTATATCTATTTTTTCAATATTCATTTATATTCAATATGTTACTAACACTACATCTCTTCCTATTCCCTCACATCCACATTCATTCAGTCTTGTCCTGCTCTCCCGTTAACCTAAACTTTTCAACCGCGACATGTACCTCTTGCACCTCTTCCTGATCTTACAAACTCAACCATTGCGGCCATGACGTCGATACTAAGGTGGGTCAAGAGTTGAGTCACAGACCGGTCGAGTGAGGTCATCCCCGCCTTGCACCCACTGGCCTAGACTCACTGCTGTCATGCCTTGCAAACCTGTTCCCACACGTGAGTCTGTAAATTGTGATCTTAACTCAGACCTAATGTGTTGTCTTGGTTTGAGTGCGTTTACCCTAGCGTCTTTATTTTCTCAGCTTAAAAATTTTGTTACTAACTCGCTTCGTTTTTCGTCTTTTAGCGTAGTGTTGGGATTTTTAGCGTTATGCTGAGATTAATGGTGAGAATTCTCTTTTTTGTAGCTTCTAAAATTGGGCGGTTACTTGCGTGTCATGTGATCCTGGAGTGTGTTTTGGTGCGAGAGTTGGAATAAAGACATAATTACGCCTCCATTACCCAAGTGTAATTTTGATGTATGGGGGTAGAGTAAAATTTTGAGTTCTTCTTTGAATAAGATTAAGAATAAGAAAACGAAATCTTTATGAAAAATCTTTGCTTTCGTTAAAATACTGCTGTTATCTGCGAGGCAAAAGACAGAAGGTAAGCCAATTATTAGGTTGCTCACTGTTTACTAAGTCATTAAAATCACCAAGAGAGGAGAACGATCCTGACAAAACATGCGTGCTCAAGTAACACCAAGGTCAAGGCTGTAAGTACATTGTCTTATTGCGAAATAGTTCATCACCAGACGCGTTGAACTGACGGAACCAGAGTAATGAAGAAAAAAAAAATCATACACATTATAAACACTAGTTTTTCCTACTCTTACCTCTTTCAAATATTTTCTCGTGACACTGCTGGCCACAGGCACTCTTGGCACAATCTGTCCTTGACTGTCTCTCTGTCTCTGTCTCACACACGAGTCACTGGGTCTTGGCACTGCTGCAGGGAGTGAGTGAGGGAGGAACTAAGTCCGCTTAAGGGGCGCGACACAGGAGAAGGGACGAGAGTAGAGCCTTGTGCCTGCCAGTTCCTTCCACCTCGGCACTGCACACTCAACTGGAGCTCACTGATTCAGCTCGGTGCCTCATAACGTCTTCGACGACGCCCCCCCACCCACCACCACCACTACCACCACCCCCTTCAGGCACTGACGAACGAACGAACTTACCGACCGAGGCCCCTCCCCCACCTCTCACATAAGCAGCTCAAGGCTAGACGGGCACAAGATGCCTCTTCTGATAGTGACTGAGGCAAGCTTCCACGTCTTTCTTTCCCTGAACTCAGTATTGTGTGCTCCATCGTGGATAGGGAAAAATGCAACTAAGGGTGGTCATGGTCTGTGCGAAGATGATATTTCAGACCTTAACGCGTTCCCTCTGACTACGTCTCCCGCAAGAGAGTATTTATCAAGTTTACAGCCGGGAATATCGCCTCTAATGCTGCCTTCCTATGAAGATGGTCCTCAGCAGCTCTGTTATCTCACTTTGCTGACGTTCGCGCGGCTACCGTGGAGACTAAAGCGAGATGGCGTGGATCCCTCAATGTCAGGTTGGGTTTTCGTCCTTATAGTCTCGAGGCTGCCGTACCTGGTGCCGTGAGCGGGTGGTAAGAGTGATTTTTCCAGTACCTTGGCTCTCGGGAGAGCCTCTACGTACGGTTTCTGGTGTCACGCGCTGGCCGTTCACCCCGAAAAAGGAAGCTAGCGGTCGTGCGTCAAGCCATGGAAGGCGACTTGACTTTCATTACTTTATGATTTACCTTCCTTAACAGCACCACATATGGACTACTAACCTGACTCTGACCACTACCTTTAAAACAATATTGCTGCCTCTGAAACAACAAAGTGCGATATGCTAAGGATAAAGCTTGTATTAAAAGTGATAATTATTTGATACCTTGCAACCCCGCCTCACACGGCCTCATCACGCCTTCCCAGCCGCCGGCGCCTCGCCCCGTCACTCTCCTCTTGGCCACAGGCAGGAGAAGGTCCAGCCGCGTCGAGTCCCGAAGAGCCTTTCCTTCCCTTCCCACCCACACACACACACATCAGTTCCATTATGTATTATTCCTCAGCCAGTTATAACATAGCCGTAATTCTTTTTATGGTCACACCGTTTGTATTAATTTACTTCATTAGTATAATAAATTTCTTGCTGTATAGTTCCTCATATGTTTTTTCTTATTAGATTGACGTATATAAGCTAAAAGCAGGAGAGGACATGATGAGACTTATGTATGTAAAGGCCTATCGCGGGTTGATAAGGATAAAAGTGGAAGGGAAATAAGAATACGATGAAAAAGAAAGTTGATGAATCAATAGGGAAATAGAAAAGAGGCTATTATCAAAGACATAAAGTGATAGGAAGAAGTAGATCATAAGTAGAAGAAAATGAGATAGAAAACATAATATAAAGAAAGAAAACAGAAAGACAAACGTAGATGTACACTGAAAAGAATTGTGAATATAACATGATATATAACCTTAAAAAAAAAAACTAGTAAAGGATAAAGAAAAATTACAAAACAAGAAAAAAAAAAAAACCTAAAAAAGAACAAAAAAGACAAACATAAGAAAACAAGGAAAAAAAGTCTAGAAAGGAGAGAAGAGGGAAAAAAAACCTTAACGGATGAAAGGGTAAACGAAGAGGAGGAAGACGATGAGAACAAGGACGAAGCCATGATAGGAGGAAGGCAAGGCCGGGGACGTGGGAGGAAGAGGAGGAGGAGGAGGAGGAAGAAGAAGAGGAAGAGGAGGAGGAGGAAGGACAAGGCCATGGTTTCCCTCCTTCTCTCACTGCCAAGGATAACTAACGGAGTCATAGTCATTTCCGGCACAAAGTTTATTCACCACGGCAAACAAAACCAGATGATTCCTCCCCCCTCTCCCTCTCCCTTTCCTCCCTTCCTCCCTTCCCTCCCTTCCCTTCCCTTCCCTCCCACGCACGCCATCCTCACTCCCTCCCATTAGCTAGTCTTACCACCTTTTCCTCCTTTCCATTTTTCTCTCTTTTTACGTTATTTCTAATAGTTTTCCTTCTTGTTTTGTTATGGTTGTCTTGGTGTTAATTGTATTGTGTTTTTGTATCTTATTGTCTATTTTTCCTGTTATTTTCCTATTATTTTCCTGTTATTTTCCTGTTATTTTCCTGTTATTTTATCTATCTTTTTCCCTAACGCCTTTTTCCTTTACTGAAGTTTTTATCATTTTTATTTTTCCTTTACTTTTTCTTCTCACTTGTTTTTTCTCCCTGTCCCCTTTTTTCTCAACTTTTTTTTTCTTCCATATCTGTCTTTCCTCCTCATTTTTTTCTGCTTCACTGTTATACCTCTCTTCCCTCTCTCTCTCCTTCTATCTTCTCTCTTCTTCTATCCTTTTTCACATACTTTCTTCCTTGCCCTCCCCCACATTCTCCCGTCTTCACATTCCCTGCCTCTTTTCTCTTCCATTCTTCACAGTCTCATTATCGCTCCATCCTCTCAAAGGTCGCGAGAGAATAGAGAAAAAAAATCAAGAACAGAGACGGAAGAATGACAGTAAGAAAGGGCAAAAAGAGACGATAGGGATGAGGTGGAATTGGACGTAAAAGAAACACAAAAATGAGAGGGTGAAAAATAATAACTTGGAGATGGAAGTGTGGAAGATGAAAGGAAATGCAACACTAAGGAAGTGATATGAATTAAGAACGAAAAGTGCGACAGAATTCGGAAATTAAGAATATGTTGAGAAAATTATGCCGAATTAGAAAGAAAGGTGTGACGGGAGAAAGAAAACAAAGGGGTTAAGGAATTAATTAACAATAATAATTTTTTGGATGAAAAGAAGAAAAAAAAAATAGCCAAGGAAATTAACATAAATTCAAGGGACAGTATAACTAAGTTTCGTTACGTTTAAGTTGAATTTGATTTCCCTTAAACACTTTTTTTTTTTTTTATAGTGGAAAGAAAAAAGAATAGAAGCTTCAGTGGAATGAAAGAGCGAGAACCAAAGGCTTTAGGCAATAATGTAATGCACTATCCAGCTGTTATGTATTAAAAAACCCCATAAAATAAACCATATAAGAAATACTATAACAACATTCCTTATGATAGAATATATGATAAAAATCCAGTGTTTTGTGTTACCTAAATCTGCAAATTTTCACGTTCCTCTTCATCGCCTTCAATCAGGTAGTGGTGATAAAAATAAGGTGCCAAAAGTAGAGGATGATATTGCTTCTAAGAAATATAATTGGTTTTTCAACTCCCGCTAAAAATGGTGATTCATCTTCGATTTATAACATTATTTTTCTTTCATGGTTCTTGGGGGTTAAAACGAGGAGGGCGGGACGATAATTAGAGGGCGGGAACGATAGATGGATGGATGGAGAGAAGATGAAGGAAATTACGGAGAAACTTAAAGATGTAGAAAAAAAACGAAATATTTGCTAGAAGGATATAATACATAGTATGAATACATTAAAAAACTAATAATGGACAAAGACTGGTAAATGTATACCTAAATAAAGGAATTATGGCATTAAAATATAACTTTTAAATAGGAATAAAAAAATGGATTTATACATATACATATATAGATCGAAAAAGAGAAATAAAACAATACACACAAAAACAAAAATAAACGCACACAAACAAGCTATGCATTCAGTCACACCAACAAACATCCTTCAGATAGACAGACAGACAACTGACATGTAGACAATCACATCTACGTAAAACACACCAACAGTTACACAAACAGACAGACAGATAAACAGACAGACAGACAGACAGACAAACAGATAAAAGCACATGAAAGGAGATAATATAATACAATATATGATGTAATAATGAATGATATGAACCTCAAAGAATAATTCCAAATTCTAGGTATCTGTATTTTTTCAACTTTTAATTTTCTATCAAAATCATGAATCATTAATAGTATATATACCTGAAGATAAGCTATCACTGCTGTCAGAATATTCAATCACACGCTAAACTTCCGGATTCTTTTAACATTTCTCTCGAGTCAATCGTTCCACTAGAAATAGTTCACCGTTTTCACAGTCATTTGAAAGACACCGATGAGACCAGTCAAGATACACTTCGTTAGTTTCTACTCAGTTATGTTTTCTTAATTTTTCACGCCAGAAAATCAATCTCAGTCGTAACGGAATATAAAAAGTTAGCATAATAATTTGCCTTCCTTCCACATTTAAACTAATCTATTGGAAGTGTATTCCTATCTCTTCAGTGCTTTAGGTCGTGAAATTCATAACTAACTGAACACGTGAGATGTAGGAACACGAAGAATAGGTAATCCCAATGCAAATGATTAGTAATATGTTGTGTTCAGTCGTGCTCAGTAATCGTTATCTGAGTTGATTTGTACGGGTTAAAAGGCGTTTCTAGAGAGGAGTGACAACATTAAAAAACTACGGTAAACAGCTATGAAAAGTGTTTTATAATAACAGTGAAATAGTTTAGATGTGTTTTCTTTGCGAAATCGTTATCTTTTTAGATCTGCTTTTTTCATCATTATTATTATCAGCATCATCCTTATCATTATCATCATTAGCATATATTTTTTTTCTTCTTCTTTTTCTTCCTCCTCCATTTCCGCCTCCGTTCATCAACGTTTTTCATGCATTTATTTGTTTTGTTTGATTGATTGATTAATTAATCTTTTAATTCATTTGCCTATTTATCTTCCTGTCAGTTTCTTTCTTTCTTTCTTATGTATGCATGTATGTATGCATGTAGGTATGCATGTATGTGTGTATGTGTATCTATCAATCATATCTATCTACCCATCAGTCTATCTATCTATACTTACTATCTTATATAATCTATCCATTAGTGTATGAATCAGAAATGTATTTCTTTTCTCTGTTCTTCCTTACAAATGTTGTGTTCTTACTATTTGTTTTCTATTTCTATCTACTTTCAGTGTTCTGGAAGGAGGGATAGGTGAGGAGGAATATTCTCGCTTTTCTATCTTGTGCTCACACTAGTAGAATATAGTACTATCCTTAAGTATAGTTAACACCTATTAACTATTATTATTATGATTCTGTTTCTCTAAGTGTCTCCATATCTTCCTCCATATTTTATGTTCTACTTCCTTCTCCTTCCTGTTCTACTAATAAACCAAAATTAAATCCTTCTTACCACACCAAAGGACAACGTAATACAATACACACGAGCACACATTGAGGTTAACTGACCATCTCCTTTCCTTTTCTCTTCATCTTCTTTACCATTCCCTCCACTCCCTCTCTCACTTCCTTTTACTCTTCACCTAACTCAACCACATTATCATACGCATCATTCCTAACCACTGAGTTTCCTTTCATCCCTTTACTACTTCCCGACCCGACTCTCGTTTTTCTCCTGTCTACGTGTGGTTAGCCAGCATGTGGTGAGGTTTAACACATCAATGCCACGCTAGATACTTACTTATTCTCTTTCAACCAAATGCCTCAAGGTATCACGCACATAACAGCTGCAACACGATATTTACAGTACCTCCCTCCCAAGGCCTAACTATATATATGTTTTTTTTTTTATTCTCCTCCTCTCAATACATTATTCCACCAAATCCATCATTCATATCACCATCAATATCATCACCATTAATTACATTCTCTCCACGTTGATAATAGTTCTCGCTGCTATGAATATTGAGATAATTTTTATAGCATTCAATTTATGCGTTGTTGTTTTCCTGGTATTATTGTACTTTCTTTTTCTTTTGCTTTCACATCATCCTTATTTTTTTTCTTGTGCTGAATTGCTTTCTCTTTCTACAATTTTTGGTGTAAACTGTAACGTACATATCCCATAATTTTATGTGATGATATATATTTTTGTTTAATTTCTTTAGGTATTAAATCATTCTTAGTAATACATTAATTCATTTTGTGGATTGTCTTGTTAGCTTTTTGAAATTAGATTCATCATCACCATCATCATCATCATCATCATCATCAACATCATCATCATCATCATCTGTATTAAATGTTTGTTATGATGTATAATTTTTCTTCATAAACACTCAGACGAAAACTTCCCAACCAGGCTTTTGTTCCCTCATATCCCATCTCAGTTTTCTTCTCATCACTGGTACTGTTTCCTCTTCATGTCCCTTTGCTGCCATGCCTCAATGCAACCCTAATTTAGTACTTTATTTCTTCCGGGTAACCTTTCTTATTGCCTCCCCGTACCCTTCTTCCCTACCCTTCGATTCTACCTTCTTACACACACACACACACATACACACACACACACACACACACACACACACACACACACACACACACACACACACACACACACACACACACACACACACACACACACACACACACACACACACACACACACACACACACACACACACACACACACATGATCTGTTTACCTGTCTCAGCCAACTATGTCCACCTTGCCAGGTACGCGCCAAATATTGTCCGAAGACCTGCTGAGAAATCACTCACACGCGCATGTATACATAGAACGACAATACACACACACACACACACACACACACACACGCACACACACACACACACACACACACACACACACACACACACACACACACACACACACACACACACACACACACATATCGAAAAGAGAGAGAGAGAGAGAGAGAGAGAGAGAGAGAGAGAGAGAGAGAGAGAGAGAGAGAGAGAGAGAGAGAGAGAGAGAGAGAGAGAGAGAGAGAGAGAGAAATCCCACCCCGTTACGTCTTGTGAATTATGAGAATGATGTATGAGGCACGTCTTGTTTCGTGGCTTGAGTAAGTCTCCGGACAGCCAGCTGGACCCTGAACCACTCACTCTCTCCCTTTGGTTGGTCATGTACACCGCCACTAATTGTACAGCATGTCAGCCAAGATCCATTCACTACCACCTCCTCTTCCTCCTCCTCTTCCTTCTCCTCCTCCTCCTCCTCTTCTTCTTCCTCCTCGTCTTCTTCCTCCTCCTCCTCCTCCTCCTACTCTTCCTTCTTCCCTAGCGTCCTGCAGATGTGGTCACCGTCACACTAACAATGTAAACTCACTTCCTTCCTCCACACTTACACACACACTTACACACACATACACATATTTCATCCGCGTGTATGTCTTGTTTGTTAGGTGTACACTTCTATTCTGTATTTATTTGTGATGAATGCTATGATAGTTTTATTCTCTACATCAGTTTGTCGTTGATCACAGTTGTTAATAGTTTGTAAGAATTCTGTGATATTGAAGGGTAGTTAGCTGTGGTGTTTGTTAGTTAGTTTGTACTTTTGATGAAGTAGTAAAGTCGGCTTCTTTTAAGGCCTCTCTGGGTTGAGCGTGTTATTGTTATTATTATTATTGTTATTATTATTATTATTATTATTATTATTATTATTATTATTATTATTATTATTATTTATATTATATAACATTATTATTATGTTTGTGTTTGTGCGTGCATGTGTGCTTGCAGTATCCGGTGAGGAATGAGAAACGGAAAATGTAAATGTTTTTATTTAATTTTATTTTATTTGCAGTAATCTTCTCTACTTTATTAATTCACATCATTAATTTATAGTGACAAGTATAGTAACAAAAACAGATGCCTTTTTTCCAAACCTTTTTTTCCATCTTTTCTTTTCTCGTTGGTTAAAGGAAATTTATACAACACGAGTGACACATTTCCGTACATTTCCGTGCCTTGGTATTTGTATAGCGGACCGTACGTACACGAGGGCACGGATTCCGGTGAGATCGGACGGACGGGAGAGGTGAAAAGAATGCTGCTGGTTCCCTCCCTGTTTCACGCTGGGTCATCCATCCTTCCATTCCTCTAGGTGACCTTTTCTTATGTATATTTTCCTTCCTCATTTCCTTCGATTCCCTTTTGTTTCGTTCATTTCCTCTGGTTCCTTTTGATATCCCTCGTTTTCATGGCTTCGTTTTCTTCTATTTTTTTAATATATTTTTTTCCTTCGTCGTATTTGTGGTTTATGACATAAATAATATGTGAGTGCTAGTTGATAATAAGGATATTTATACATAATGGTTTTGTTATTGCTCTAAAGACATTTTTAGTTTAGAATTGTGCTCCATTTTTTATTTGGTAGATATTCTTTATAAATTTGTTTCGCTACGTATTTGATTTTTTTTCTTCAGACTGCGTTTATTTTAATTTCATTCAATATGATTTGATTGTCTGCCTCTGTACGTACGTGGGTTCTTGATATAAATTCAAAATAATAATCAGTGTTTATGGAAGCCACCAATACCCAACTATTTTTGTAACAACGCACACACACACACACACACACACACACACACACACACACACACACACACACACACACACACACACACACACACACACACACACACACACACACACACACACACACACACACACACACACACACACACACACACACACACACACACACACACACACACACACACACACACACACACACACACACTATTGTACTTTTTTCCACTAATTAGTCGATGTAGCGGGAATTACGTAGTTTTATTGAGTACCAGAATACAATGATAA
>JAXIVD010007283.1:0-20674 GCA_036785275.1 Cancer borealis
TTCTTCTTCCTCCTCCTCCTCTTCCTCCTACCAAACTAATATAACTTTCTTACACATACACTGCACAGGATCGTAAAATGAGAGAGAGAGAGAGAGAGAGAGAGAGAGAGAGAGAGAGAGAGAGAGAGAGAGAGAGAGAGAGAGAGAGGAAAATAACAAGATCACCGTCAGATTAAACAAATAAACTCTTGACACTTAACGCCCCACAATCTCTTTAAAATGTCTATGGGTTACTCTCTCTCTCTCTCTCTCTCTCTCTCTTTCTCCTACACAGATGACGAGTGACAAGTGTATGAGAGAAGACAATAGAAGTACCGTGATCTGGCTGGGTGTGAAGGAGGAGGAGGAGGAGGAGGGAGGAGGAGGAGGGAGGAGGGAAGAGGAGGAGGAGGGGGGAGGAGGAGGAAAGAGGAGGTAGAGGAATGGGTGTGTGTGAAGGGAAGGGGAAGAGAAGAGTGTCTATTGAGAAGTACTTATGAAACTTGTGTTCAGCTGATGGAGTTTACAGAAGGCTGTGTTGAGTAGTGCAAAGAGGAGACACAAAGTTGAAAATAAGTCTGACTGTGTGGGTGTGTGTGGGTGTGTGTGTGTGTGTGTGTGTGTGTATGTGTGTACTATTTTATCAACATTAGTTACTCTTATTATTATTATTATTATTGTTATTATTATCATTATTATTGTTCTCGTTTGATGTCATAATATACAATGGTTCGGAAAATGTATGCTGAAAACAATGATAAAAGGAGTGTATAGAAGAAGAGGAGGAGGAAGAGGAGGAGGAGGAGGAAGAGGAGGAGTGACAAGAAGCAGAAACACTATTAAAAGGAAGAAGAAAGAGGAGGAGGAGGAATAGAAGTACATGAAAGAGGAGGAAGAATAGAAGAAGTACATGAAAGAGGAGAAGAAAGAGAAGAAAAAAGAGGAGGAGGAGGAGGAGGAGGAGGTGTAGAGGTGAATAGGTGAAAAGACTAAGGAGAGAGAAACTAAGGTGGTGTAGTAGTGGTGATGATGATAGTGATGGTGATAGTGGTGATGGTAATGGTGATAGTGGTAGTGATGGTGTGTGGTTTGCAGTCTTTCATCACACACTCAGCACACAGGGAAGGAGGAATGGAAGGAAGGAGGGATGGGAAGGAGGGAGGGAGGGAGGGAAGGAAGGAGGGAAGGACTCAGAGTGATGGACGGAGAGACTCAACTGATGCCTCACTCAATAGCGTGATCAATATTGTAATCTTTCTTTTCTACACTCAACCACCACCACCACCACCTCCTCCCTCCCTCCTTACTCTTGCTTTTACAGACGCTTGAAGGATATGTGTGTGTATGTATGTATGTGTGTGTGTAGATCAAAAGAGCCTGCCTGCCTTCACACACACACACACACACATTACATTGCTTTTTCATTTCCTATCTGTCACCTTGTCCAAATCAAACATCATTATTTAAACCTCATTCCCTAGTAACAAAATCTGAACTAGAAAAATATATAAATAACAGTCAACTTCCATTATTTTGTACTTCACACACACACACACACACACACACACACACACACACACACACACACACACACAGAAACACACACACACATCTCGCTCTTGTTATGAAAGGTCAATAATTCATAAGTTCTGGCCATGGCCGTGTGCCATTTATCACACGTAATACCAAATATAAACCCCCAAAATGCAACATGAAAATTCACATTGACCCACACTTCACATTTCCTTTCCTAATCACAACCTCTCTGGGCAACATCTTAACCCCAGATAAATAGAGAAAGTTAACCTATATATATACAAAAAACACACATAAACACCGTAATATATGTGTTCTTTTTTTGTAATGTGTTTTTTTTGTAATATATGTTCTTTTTTACCCTATTAATGGATACCAACAAGGAATACTTATACGATACACAAAGATTAATAAGTATAGTATTCATAGTGGTAATACTGTTCACTATTTTTTATTCTATTACTTGGTTCTGTAACTCCTACCCAGAAATATTACTATTAATGTATACGTATTTACTCCGATTCAAAATTTTCCTCATTGCACATTAAAATCTTCTCTGTCTCTCTCTTTCTCTCTAACTATTGCTACTCTATCTTCTCGTGACCCTCAAAACTAACCACCAATAATAAAAATAAAGACATTCAACTAATACATGATTTACTAACAAGTGCTAAATTCACTGTTAGGAAGTAAGAAATCAATCAATAAACTCAAGCCTTAATCCTACCTTTCTGTCCTACGTGGTGTTAGATTACTCCTTAAGTGCAATCAACAGGGACGCCACACTGATAATCTGCTGTTGAATCTTCTTTGGGATCGCTGCAGTACACTTCCCATTCCTTTATAACTCCTAGCAGGTGACGGGAAGAGAAATATAAGGAAATGAAGCAGAGGAGCATTAAGAAGCACAAAAAATAATAAAGCCAAGCAAAGCAAAGTAATATAAAAGGAATGAAAATAATGGCAGTCAAGCTGGTTTATCATCCTGTATTAAAGACAGGATAAGTACCACTGGGGACAAGGTTAAGTTAGTGTGTCTCCCGGCCAGTAGATGGTGTGCAGTTATTATTATTATTATCAGTTGTTACCCTCCTTTCCTGTTAATAGAGGAATGTGTACCCAAAAAATATAAATAAAATAAACTATAGTGTATCTTGTGACATAGTTTCTTTACCCAACACACACACACAGGTGGCATTACATCAAGACATGAACACACACACACACATACACACCATTCTTCCTTGGCATGGACATATATACACCCTTGGCATACCTTAGCACTGATGAACTGATAACAGGTAGTGCCCAGGTGATACAGAACACACACACAGTACCTTCCCACACCTCAACACACTCAAGGTACAATACTAAACAGCTGCACCACCACATCACACTCATTATATTACCTACACACATGTGGGTTATCATTTCAACTCATTAACTATTCATTAACAAACCAACTACGTACTCTCAACACCTGGATTCAGCATATTATTTACCTTTCTTCACTATTTTCCTAACTCCTTTTTATTGAGTGGTGTCAATCCCCCTTTAGAGGAACAGCCTGCAGGAGGAAGTCAGACAAGTGTTATGGTAAATCTGTTTTATTATGAATATCAACATACTTTCCATGATTGAGTTGGTGTTTCAATGTAAATGTTTTGAGTAGAGAGATACATAAAGATACTAACTCCTTTCAATATAATAACTGGTCTTGCAATGTAAATGTGGGGAATAAACACAAAATTTAACTCATTTCAATATAATAAATGTTGAGAAAAATCTGCTGCTGGTCCTTGAAATACATCTTGAGTGGAATGAATACACACACTATGTTAAATCAGAGAATGTGCTGTACCAATGCATGAACCTCAAAAAAGAAACTGTTCATTTAGCTAATGTTACAACCACATCAAAAACATAACATCTGCAACAATAAACATCAAAATAATAATTAAAAAAAAAGAGTAAAAAGTAAACCTTAGAAAAATATATAAACCATACTCTTACCTGACATAGGATAGGGACAGGGAGCGAGTGAGGGAGGGAGGAAGGGAGGCAGGAAATTTAACATACCTACAAAATGATAGGATTAAATCAACACCAACACCAATGTGGGAACACCAGCAGTAGAGGTGGTGGAGGGATGGGTGATGAAGGCTGGAGGTGGAGTGTGGAGATCAGCCGATGAAGTTAATTGTCACCAGGTGGAGGATGATGTGGGAGAAGATGAAGTCGGCAAATCCTCGTTCGGGTGAGATGCCCAAGAAATGCATCTTGTTCTGCGGGTTTGCTTGTAGCCTCAGACTCACTGTGGGGCAGATGAGGAGGGTTGGCACAGTAGAAGGCATAGTTAGGTTAGGGACATGACTACACCCTAAGCATGGTTAGGTTAGGGATGAGGCTACACCCTTAGCATGTAAACATAAGTACCATAAGTAAGTACCATAAGTAAGTCTGGTTTGGTTTGGTTGGTGTTCCGTATAAACTCAAACGTGATGTCTCTGTTGTTTTGCTTCCGTTACGTCCATGTCAGGGATGTGGAAGGAGGATGTGATGCAGGTGTAACATGTGGAGGAGATAACCTCTTTCAGGATTGTCAAAACCGTGTATCGTATTCTTGTTTGCATAAAGGGCAAGTCAAAATTTTCCTCGGTCCACAGTCATGGTAATGTTGAGACTATGGTAATGTTGTTTGTGAATGGAATTACAATGGAACAACCAGTGGATGAGAACAAGGAATTAAGGAAGTCCAAGGAAAGTAAACAAAGAACTGATGTCATGTGTTGTGGTTCAAGTAAAGAGGAGATTAGTTGTGTGTAGCTGTAGCAAGGTTTGAGAAGGATTACATTCAACCTTAGTCAGTGTGAACAAAGCTACTCTTCATTCCAACCAAGATACCCCAAAAATCACCATCATTATTGGACATATCCGTATATATATGTATCTACCCTGGTGAGGTAAGGATAGTTAACGGTGTATGTACTAAGTAACCATAGACCAAATAGCTCTACTTGGCTTAACAAGAGCACTGCCCTCTCACCAACCACGATCAACTCATAACCTTAAGGGCACAAGCTGACCACTGTACCACAGAGCCACTCACCACCCTGCTGTAGTAAAGGGGGGTGGTGACAACATGAATATTCAATAAAGGCCTGATGTTGTACCAGAAGGAAGGGCACAGTCACCACACACTAACATTACCATCCTAACCTTACTCCACCAAACTCAATTCAAATACCCTTCACCCAGCAGTTACTATTCTTAACAAACTAACAAACTCTACCTACACCATTCCCTTCCTTCACCTGCAACACTTCCTAACCTCCATTCCTAACACAGTAACCAGGACCCAACACTCACCACCAACCAGCTACCACACCACCACACCCAACACTCACCACCCACCACCTACCACACCACCACACCTAACACTCCCCACCCACCAGCTACCACACACACCCAACACCCCACCCACCACACCACCAGCCACACAACACTCACCTCCTAACACGAAGCATCCCACGGTACAGATAAAGCCGGACAGGAAGGAGTTGAAGGGGAAGGTGCCCACCAGACAGCAGTAAGCAAACTGGAGGATGCCTGTCAGCAGCACGTAGGAGAGGTAGGCGTCCACTATCTTGAGTTTCTTGGGCGTGTTCTTCATGTACTCGTCATAGAAGTTACGCACCACGGCAGAGAGTGAGGTGGAGGACATGGTGGTGGCTGTGGGTGGAAGGGGAAGGTGAGGATTTATGTAGATGTATGTAGATTTATGGTAGAAGGAAGGTCATGAGGACTAACATACAGGGTACATTTTTAATAAGGGAATACTGTGATGAAATAAAATAAAATAGTGTGTTATCTCGTGCCTAAAGGTGAATAAAAGAATAAATATGTTTCTAAAGAACACAAAATCATTAGTATTGTATCAGCACCAAAATGTATCTGCAAAAATATAAACTAACACAAACATCTGATACTTGCACTTTTACCTCAAGTATTAGTTATTAGGTTTATTTTAATGTATCATTTTGTTTCTGTTGATTGTTTTTAAGGCACAGCTTGCAGGTACAGCAGCCGTATGAATATGGGATGACAACGGGGTACGGCTGCCATATCTGTAAGCACTTATAGGCACAGCTTGCAGGTACAGCAGCTGTATCCTCATAGTGCTCCCTTATAGATACGGCACGTGGCTAACTTTTGGGTGATAAAATATAAAAAGCTTATATGACTGAACCTAACTGAACCAAACCTAACCTAATATGACGTAACGTAAGCCGTATCCTCATAGTGCTCAGTTATAGATACGGCACATGCCTAACTTTTGGGTAAAAAGCTTATATAACCAAACCTAACCAAAACAAACTGTACCTAACCAAACCTAACATAACATAATCAACCTAACATAACTTGAAAAATGCTTTACCAGGTAACTAATAAGGCACAGGCCATACAAAATGCGGATTATTCTGTTGATAGCTTTTTAAGTGTTTTTGAAACTTTTGGTACAATAATAATGTTCAATTTAATGCGAATACGATGGATGATGCCGGCGTATGCCGTACCAATAGGGGATGACAACAGGGTACAGCTGCCGTATCTGTAAGCACTTTGTTGTTTCTATATTTCCCAAAATCATTATCATCAGTAATATGTGGTGAAGGCAAGTTGTAATGAGGAACAGTAATTAACCTGTAATGTGTTTAACGTTGCAATAACAAGGGTATTACTTTACATCTTCACCAGAATGAGACCTTTAAAGAATTTAGAATATAGTAAGTTATTGACACCAAACCAAAGCTGTAACAATAACCATAACATTTACACCCGCACACAAGCACACACACTTACATTTATGTACGAAATCACAAACAACTCACACTGACATTGCTACTTCTAACACACCATACATACACGACTGGAATCTCTCAATGCATTTTAGACTCCAAAACAATACTCATTCACAAAACAAATTCACATACACACCTGTCACCACAACACCCTTACACTAACAATTACACTTGATTCACTGATGCCCTGTCCATTATCATTTCACACTCAGAATAACAACACTATTTCAAGAACACAGACCAGCTCAACACCCAACACGTTTCAAGTCACTCCATCAACACCTAAGGTCAGACAACACACCTCTACCACAACACACTGTTCTCAACCACCACACCTTAAACACACCTTGAAATGACCTTTTAAATCAGTAATATCAGCAGGAACAGCAAGGTGACAGCTGCCTCTCAGAGTGAACACGTGCTGAGTCTCGCCTTCCACCTCCTCACCGGCACTCAAATATTCCTTTTAACCAATGATAACTGAGAATAACTTACTTGTTAGCCAATGACAGTGAAGCTAATGACCTCCCAAACACGTCCTGCTGGTCCCTTCTGATTGGCTGGCCATGTAAACAATAAACAAGTAAGAATCTACATGCGCAAAAATATAAATGTAAGGTAAATTATGATATTAGTTATTTTTTATCACATTCTATAGTATAAATAGTAGTAATATATTGTGTGTTCGTAACTGTATATGACTATGATAAAGTATGTAATGGAATAAATAAAATGGAGGCATGAAGGTGAAATACGTCAGCATCCCTGTTGAAAAGGTGCAATCACCATACAAGACAATACAATTACCATCAATCATTACGTAATCACCTCTATATACTTTCCACTGTATCAAATAAGGTGCATAATAACTATATTCTATTACTGAAGCTGTGATACGTGGCGAGCTAATTCCGGGAAATAAGATAAGCTCACAGCCCCCAACGCCAGGCTACCGGAACAAATTCTTTGGCGTACCTGCACACCACCAGAGAAGCGGAGCTGCCTGGCTACAGCGGAGGTCCACCTTAGCTGCGCCCTGAGAGGCGAAATTCTACAAAGTAAACAAAGTAAAGTAAACAGCATTCACAGCAACAGCACAGCACGGGGAAGATCTGCAGGATGGACGTTGTAGAGGATGTTAATGTACAGCCACTCACAGAAAAGTCAGAGTACGTGCAGCCTCAAAGGATGCACTACAAGCAGGTGAGTAGAATGGTAGTGGTAGCGGTGATGGTAGTGTCTGCATGTTTACACTGTACTGATCTTTGACTGCTGCAGGAATTACACAAAGGGAAGCAGGTCACTGGACTTAGAATCTGTGGAATTTCGCCAGACTTTCGAGTGCTATTACGGCCACACTAGAAGTGAGCACCTCATTTTTTTTACGTTTCTGGAACCACTACCGAGTCTTCTAACTGATATGTGGGTTTCGTGTTTATATGTGACACGGACCTATTCTCCAGTTTAACCAATATTCTAATGGCAACGCAAAATTATAGCTTGTTACACTTCCATTTTTGTTTACGCTTTGGCTTCAGCTGTATAATAGTTGTTTTGTTTACTGTAGTTAATTACCTATCCTATAGCTAGTAGTATTATCCACACACACACACACACGGCTGTCTTTTGGTCCTGAAAAGTTATATACTACTATGAGTTTTGTTTTTTGATATGCCAAAATATGACTTTAAGGCATGAATTCGTTTCTTTTGCTTTTTTTCTGTGTATAGTTCGTGGCAGACAGACAGACCGTTCACACTTTCGGTCTGCTGGGGAGGGAGAAACACTTGTCACCTAAAGCCACACAGGTGATGGTCAAACTACCACCACAAAGGAGAGTGAGACTGTAAAGGAGACAAGTTAGTGACTCCTGAGGTAGGTCACAACTACTTGACCTTTCCTGCCCTCCCTCACCTTCTCCATTGCATCCCCTTCATCACCCCTTCATGCATGGGTCTCCTCCTCACCTCACTCTTTGTTGTATTCTAGTTAATATTTTTTCTTACTGTAGTTTCTGAGTTCGCTGAGCCATGCTACTCAAAATTAATGTATTTAATTGTTTAGATACACCTTATGATTCTGATTAATAATGCGTGGGACACCAGTTTCAGTGCATAAATGACTGTTCTAATGACCTTGGTACTTAGGAGCTCTGACATATTAGCTCAGTGATATTATTCATGTGACTTAATTAAAGGATTTTCTTCTTAGTTTTTGTACTCCATTTGAATTATTGAAGTCAAATTTAACAAGGTGCACCATTAAGTGAGGTGCGCCACATTACTGTCACCCTTCACACAGGACAACTTACTTAAACACCTCACCTCCTACTCCCCTTTGTAACTGAACCTCCTACTCCTCTTTGCAATTTGGTCCAATACTCCTTGATGTTTTATCTGAAAATGAAATGCTTAAAGCCGATAGGTAATACACTATAACTACATCAATTGTCAAGATATAATAAAGATATGATAAGACATTATAAAGATACTAAAACCAATACAAAACGCATGATTAATTTCACTTTATCATATGGATGCACCTCAATTATTATAGCTTAAACAAAAATTTTTTCTGCCTGCTAACCACACCTTGCCTTGTGACCATTGCAGGACAAAGTGGACAAGGTATGGGACTTGGTAACCCTGCATGACAGTGTGAGCGCCATCCTCTACAACACAGACCGTCAGAAGCTGGTTATGGTCAGGCAGTTCAGGCCAGGTAGCTAACCTCACCACACTCCTAACAACACATCAATATCTAACAATAGCAATAGTAATAGTAGTAGTAACTCATCATATACTAGTACTGCCTTTCATAACTAATTTAATACACTTACTAGTCTGGTATATTGATTTTCCATGTAGTGACTGACTTTTCCCTCTGTCCGTGCAGCTGTATACTTCAGTCGTATCCCGAAAGAAGACCGTGAGGCTGCTGATGGGAAGATAGACACCTCCAAGTACCCTGGGCAGCGTGGCATCACCTTAGAGCTGTGTGCCGGCATCGTGGACAAGAATGCAGCCCTGGAGGAGGTGGCAAGGATGGAGGCGCTGGAGGAGTGTGGTTATGATGTCCCGTTGGCGAACTTTGAACACGTGAAGACATACAGGTGAGGGGCAGGAGGAGGAGCAAAAGGTGAGGTGACTATGGAAAAGGATGTCTGCTTGTGCCACTCTGTTTAAAAGAAAAAATAAATTAAAATTGATCCATGTTATACTCAGGAAATTGCAGGTTTTTGAGGAGGTCTTTTACTTCTCTGTTTTAGTCGAATTAAATATTATTGCATTGGATTATACTCTTTACTTTTATGGTTATGTGAGTTTGTATAATAATTCTTTGTATGTGTGTGTGTGTGTGTGTGTGTGTGTGTTGCAGGTCAGGGGTGGGAATGTCAGGTGACCGGCAGACTATGTACTACGCTGAGGTCACTGACAAGATGAAGGTGGCGCCAGGTGAGTCCTGACTTCCCTCACTTCACTTACAACCAGAGACTCATTTATTCATCTCCGTTTAAATGTATACAGACCGAGGAATATTAATTAAAAGAGAAAGAGGCTGTGAAAGAAAGATGGGTTAAACATTTTCTTACCTCTAATGAATGTAAAAAGTTAACACAAAAACAATTATAACATGTATGGGAAAAAGATAAGTGATACTGGGAGGATGCATTATGAAGACTATCTATCTATCTATCTATTCATCACTAATTATCATCACTTTTACAGGAGGTGGTTTGAAGGAGGAAGGGGAGATGATAGAGGTGGTAGAAATGGGAGTATCGGAAGTGAAGAAATTGTTGTCTATGCCTGAAGTGAATGCTCCAGGCACTTTTCTCTTTGGCATCGCCTGGTTCATGCAACACAAGGCCCCTTCCACCACCATCAGTACCGCCATCTAGTCCTCCAACACTGTCATCCAGCCCAACACTGCCACCCAGCCCACCAGTGCTGCCGCCACCACCACCATCACCACCATCATCAGTAGTAGTAGTAGTGTTTGAGTTATAATGATCCTATTTTGTTTTTCTTCTACCTGTTTACCATTAGTACTTTTCTCTCCTTGCTCCTCACCACTGTCATCATTAATATTTATTTTCTCCACCACCAATAACAGTATCAACACTCCTCTCTTGTACCTCCTCACCACCCATTCCCCTGAACCCACCACCACCACCACTCCTCAACACCAACACCACCACTACCACTCCTCAACACCACCACCACCACCACTCCTCAACACAACCTCTACTGCTAGTGTTAAGCTGTAGTCGCACTGCCTGTGTGGTGCAGTGGTTGGCATGCTTTTACAGGAATATCTGGGCATTAGATAGAGTCCCAGTGCAGACAGACAGCTGGTCAATGGGTGTCTGGGATCACCTAGGGAAGGTCAACAGAGGTCACGTGTGTGTTATACTTGACCTTGTGTTATAGGGTAAAAGATCTGTCACATGCTTCAAGGCCAAAGAAACAGTGATGAAAACCAAAGCAGTGTGCAGCAGACGCCTGTGTACTGCCACTATAAATATTATTAAATCACCCTTTATACAACCATCACAGACATATTTAATTATCTATTGCTATATTGTTACTATAATAAGTCCTAAAAATAATTGATGAAATATATGTTAACAAAAATGTATTTAATGCAGTTTATGTAAATCTTTTATCAAATACCATGACGACTTTCATCCTGTTCTTCCACACATGATTTGCTTCAGACATAACCCTTTGTAAGCCTTTATCAGTATTTGACAACACTTAGTTACACCATGACGACACAAACACGTACCTTGTTTGAGGTCATTCATATAAATATTAGTCAGTCTTGGGAAGTTTACATAACCTTGTATCTCTTCTATTTCTACCTCAAAGCTATCTCACATTGTTCTTGCCAAATCATTCAAATAATTTCTCCCATATTCTTTACTCTCATAAACTCTCACTATTGTTTACAATCAAACATCTTAAGCTTTTCCCAGATCCATGAAAGTATCCTATAATCTACTACTTAGTGCAAGATAATCGACAGTCAGTAATCTTATTCTTGCAATCAAATCCACACAACGTTTCCCTTTTCTAAACACACTTTGTTCCCCTGAGTTATTTGTATTTACTTCACGTGCACTTGTTTTTATATATATATTCAGAATGCACCTTATTGTTAGAATTCTTACATTCCTCTTAAATATTTAAAGAAACATATATCCCAAAATGTAGTATTTATATATATTTAATTAATGTATGTGTAAGAGAAAAGAGAAAAATATCTACCTATCTATCTTTGAGTATTGCCTTACGGGCAGTACTTCTGAGGGACACAAGGCAGCGTTGGCAGAGCCTCTTGGTCGCCGGTGTCACCCACCCAAACCAAGCCTACCAACTAGACTATGTGCGTCAAAAGAGTCTCGGGCAAAACTATGCTGGACGCGCCTTGGGAAACCTTAAGGTAGCCTGCAGTTCCTATATAAGAAATAAAAACTGCACAGGATTGGAATGATGTATACATTAAAGATAAGAAAAAAATGTGATTTTTTCAAACTGCTTTCCTATATTTGAGTGTTAGCTATCATGAAAAATAATTATCTACTAAAAAAAAATTACCCAAAAAAACAAAAACAATTATCTTCAAAACTAAAAGAGTAATTCAAAACCATGAAATGTTTTTCCATTGGTAGTTTTATAAGGAATGGCTGATATTTGTTTCAGCAACATTGGTGGTGTATTAACTCTGATAATTAATTATGTTTTTAAAAAAAATCAATTTGACTTTAGCAATAAAATATTGAAATTTAGAGAAATGACCTGAAACTTTGGTTAAAGTATTACATTAATACTGTAAACAATATACGTAGTGTAAAAAGATCAAAATCCATTGACGAATAAAAAGGAATTGTTCCCCCAAGTAGAATCAATGAGATTTAGAGTAATTTTGTAAAGTTACGAAGGTATGTAAGAGGAAGGCAATGTAAGCCACAGTAGTATTCAAACACACACTGCCATCCTCAGACCCTCTGTGGTTGAATAACATCAATTACGTATATATTATATTAGAAATAATGAACAAAACAAACTATACGCACGATTGGAATGGGATGTGGTTTCAAATTTTTATTTTATTTTAGCACAACTCTTTGTTATATTCGATGGGTATCTATCTCATGAAAAATATTTATTTACTAACAATATTATACCATTAAACAAAAAATATTAGCATCTAAACTAAAATCCTAATTGAACAAGCTGCTTTATCTATTAATTGGTAATTTTATAAGGAATATCTGATATCTTTCATCAACATTGGTGAAGTATTAAATCCACCATAATGATTTTAGATATTTTTTCCAAACCAAATTAATTTATTTTTAGAAATAAAAGTTATTGTAAAATTACCTTAAACTTATCTGAAAGTATTACATTATTCCTATGTACAACATAGTTTAAAAAGATCAAAATGGATTAGCAAATTAAAAAAATATATATAGCTAACCGAGTAGAAAAAATGACGAAAATACACCTTGGGTTGAGATTAATCTTACAAATCCACGAGTCTGTAAGAAGGTTAAACGCATCGTAAGGCTTACTTATGAACTGCTTTGAGCTGTAAGGCCGGTGTGGGTTCACACGAGGCACTTTTCAGTGGTCAGTGGCCGCCATTAAAAATGGTCAAAATAGAACACACACATCTCCACCACCACTCACTATTATTTTGCGGTCACCACAAAAAAGTGTCCGGTGTGCATGCAGCCATAGCGATGTGTGTGTTCTATTGTTATCATTATTTTAATGGCGACCACTGACCACTGAAAAGTGACTCATGTGAACCCAGCCTAAGAGTCATTACAAGAATACTATACATGGAAGTTAACAATATAAGTATATTGAATGTACTGCATATACTTTAATTCATTCCCAAACCATCTCGCATCAGCCACTAAACCATTATAATAACTATTGTGTGCAAGTTAGGTGTGGGTCCGTGTGTCGAGTGTAGAGGTAAGGGGGGAAGGGGGGGCGCGGAGGCCAAGTGAGGAGCCAGGGTGAGGCGTGAGGCGGAAGGCAACGTGTAACATTACAAAAATAAAACAGCCGCGGGAAACAGAGAGGTCGGATCTTGTTTCCCCGTTTGGCGGAGAGGACGCCGGCACAGTTACCTTTTATAGCGTAGCAGCAGCCGCCTTTCCTCTCCATATTAATAGACTTGTTGGCCAATTGTCATCGATACATTCATGTGTTTATATTTGTCCTTCCCTCCTCGTCTCCTTTCAGCCTTCGATAGTTGCAGACTTACACCTTTCTTCCTCGCCTTCTTATATAACAAATATTTCACCCCGGAACTGATTATACAACATAGCCATTTGTCAGATGGTATTGTAAAAAAAAAAGGAAAAGCAATAACCATGTGGTAGTTACATAATTTGAGATGCAGTTTCTTTCTTGCTTCGAATTCCTTATTCATACAAACCTCTATCTCTGATCATTTATTTATCACGTGATCACTTACTCGTATACTCATTCCACCCTTTGCGTCGCCTCCCCTCCCTTCCCCTACAGATGGTTAGACAGGTGGTGTGCCCAGCTGCCGTGCTTGCCTTTGCCGCGTGGCGTGTGCGACAGAGACAAAGTGATTGGATGAGTGTCAGTGGTGGGGTGCTTGAGGGAGGGGATGGGAGGGGAAGGGTGTGGTGAGGGGCGGGGAAGGGTGTGGTGATGGCAGCAACAAGGCGTGTTATTGTTGCTTACACGTGCACACAGTTACTTACTGTTGCTTACATTGATGGTTTAGTTGTGTGTGTGCGTGTGTTGTGAGGTAGGGCTACATAGTTACGGCTACAGGTTAGTGAGATAACTAAGTTTGCAGGTAATTGCTGCTAATCTTGGAGCCCATGCTTAGTTTGTTAGTAAACCTGCTACAGTTTTGGCGTGTTTGTTGTGTTTGTAAACTTTGTGCCGAGATTCCGGCGTGGTGTTTGACACGTGGCGGGGGTTGGGTGTACAGGGGTGTGGTGCACCACGGTGTCCAGGGCGGGGCAAGGCGGGGCGGGGCGGGGCAGGAAGTGGTAGTAGGATCCTGAGGCGAAGGGAGACAACGTTTATAGTAAAAGATTTTATTTTTATTGATGTGACTTTCATATGCCAATCCGGCGGTGTGTCCCGCGGAGGGGAGGCACCGCTGTCTGATGGTGGCGCGGCAGTCCCGCACGCCGCCGAAGGCCACAGCTGTGCGTACGACGACGACCCTGTGGCGTCCCTCAAGGGCACCACAGCTGCACGTGCGACGACGACCCTGAGACGCCGGCGGTGGCCACATTCACTGCGCGAGTGGCGGTGCACATAACACTTGTTCACTGTCTGGTCCAGGTAGTGGGAGCGACGCGCCCTCCCTACGGTGACGGCGGTGCACGCGACTTTATAACGCCGCTCCCGAGCCGCGCGACGATGGTGGTGGTGGTGGTGGTGGGCAGACACGGGGCAGGTGGAGGCCGCCGCGGGGAGGACTGGTAGTGTCGTGGCCCGTAAGAAGTATGGGTGAGATGATGGATGGATGGCGCGAGTGATGAGACAGGAAGACAGAAAGAGAAGTGGAGGGGGAGGGGAGGGAGCAGCAGCAGCAGCAGCAACAGCAGGAGATTTCCAGTGGTGCCTGAGTGCCACAGCCACAGGACGCGAACAAGAGCTGCCTTGCTGATGCGTGTCACTACTCGCCACCCATAGTTCCTGCGGGCGTGAGGGGCGGGACGGGAGGAGTGGATAACACACACTTATTAGGCGGCCTCCTCGCCCTCCTTGCCGGCACCAGCGCACAGCATGGAAATGAGGGCGTTGGAGTCGATCATGCCGGTGTCCTCATCGAGATCCATCTGCTCGAAGGCGTCATCCACCTCCTGTGAGGTGAACTTGTCTCCGAAGGCCATCAACATGGTGCGGAAGTTCTCGGCGTCGATGTTGCCGGCTTCCTTCTCGAAAGCGCGGAAGGCGCTTGCGACCACGTCATCATCGTCGCTCTCTCCGGAGGAGCGGGAGGCGAACATGTGGAGGAGGGTGGTGAAGTTGATGGGTCCGGGGGCGTCGGCAATCATTTCGTCGAGGTCGGAGTCGCTGGTGATGCGGCCGATCTCATCGAACACACCACGGAGGTCATCCTTGCTGATGATGCCATCGCGGTCACGATCCATCACCTGGAAGCCCTCCTTGAACTCCGCCACCTGCTTCTGTGTGAACATATCGAACACATTGCTTCCTCCCTTCTTGGCCTTCTTGGAGGAAGAGCGGGAACCCTTAGAGGCAGGCATGACGGCGGTGGGGGCGGTGGAGGCGACCTGAGCTGTGCGGCACTGCTGGTCCACATGCCCTCCCGCATCTTATATCAGTGCGCAGTGGCCTACGGTGCGCGTACCTTCTGCGCATACCCTATATTAGGGTGGTGGGGGAGGCGGCACAGTACTCGCCGCCGCGCTGCAGTAAAAATATACACACACACAAGGGAGGCGAGATCCTGCCTGTCGCCCGCCTCGCTGCGGCCCTGCGCTCCCGCCGGCCGCCGACACTCCAGCTCACCTTACACGGTACCCCCTCCACCCCGCACCACCACCACCACCACTTCCACCTACAGCATGGCCTCCATCATTTCCACTAACACCTTTCATTCCCATCACCACCACCACCATACATCACCACCAACAGGCCTCTAACTCACCACCCTCATCCAGTCCTTGCCTCCCTTCATTCACTTCGCCCCAACCCTAACCCTGGCGAGACAAGCCCACCCCTCCCCTCCCCTCCCTCCCCCGGCACGCCTCACTCGTCACAGCCTGTCATCCACCTGTCACTCGCATGGCACGCCGCCCCCCCTTACCCTCTTTACCTTCCTTCCTGCACCTGTCTTCCTCACGCTCTGATTCACGACTTTATTAACGAGACAGAGATGATGATAGAGAAAATGCGGTGTAACTTATTAATCTCAACTCAATCGAACATTTCCGTTGCAGGCACACACAGGTAGCGCCACAATCGCCTCCTCCGCGCGGGGCTTCAACCCGGGCGTGGCATTTACGAGACCAGCCACGACCCACGTGGAATGTGCGGAGATACGCGGCCGAAACTATATATATACCCGGCGGCTGGTTTTTTATTGTCTTATTATAATTGAATGTTGCTTTAATCACACCGATACTAGAAGAAGAAGAACAAGAAGAAGAAGAAGAAGAAGAAGAAGAAGAAGAAGAAGAAGAAGAAGAAGAAGAAGAAGAAGAAGAAGAAGAAGAAGAAGAAGAAGAAGAAGAAGAAGAAGAAGAAGAAGAAGAAGGAGAGAGAGAGAGAGAGAGAGAGAGAGAGAGAGAGAGAGAGAGAGAGAGAGAGAGAGAGAGAGAGAGAGAGAGAGAGAGAGAGACACACACACACACACACACACACACACACACACACACACACACACACACACACACACACACACACACACACACACACACACACAACACACACACACACGCGCACACACACACACACACACAAAATCACCCGTCTTTTTTCTTGACATTTTTCTACTGTTTTCATTCCGTTCCTATTTCTAGATCTAACAGCAGCAGCAGCAGGAGGAGGAGGAGGAGGAGGAGGGGAGGACAGACGGCGGGCGGGCGGGCGGGCGGGCGTGGGTAGTGTTTTGAGGTTACAGACGCCTTCAACATCACCTAAATCTCTTCTCTCTACTCCTGCCACCTCACCTACACTAGTCCCTCCCTCGTTGCTACTTCTTCCAATCGGCCAATGCTCCTGGTTACCTCTAGAAGTACCATTCAGTTACTTCTAATACATTCTAGACTCATGTTGATCTCCTACTGTCCCATCTACTCCATCCTTAAGTGTGTCCCGGTGATCCTTTGCAAAGATTCCTATAGTTTCCTTCCTATAGTCGTTTTTAACCTTTTCTTTTGTAGTGATTAGTTTATTTTAGTTTGTCCTTCAAGCTTACTCATTACTAGCCGTTTCTAATGGTTCCTAGTCTTTCTTATTTTTTTTTTTTTTTTTTTTTATGTCCTTAACCCGGGGTGCCAGTAGGTTTAATGGAAGCGTTAGATGATCCGCCTCTGCCCGTTAGTAGCCCGGGTTAATTTTTTAAGTGACTGCCTGCGGAAGCTCCTCGTGCATGTAACTTATTTATTTTCCTTATCTAGCAAACCCATCTCCTATCCCACTCAAGTTCTCATCTCCCTCCTCTCTGATATGCTTATATATCCCTCTCAAACTTGGCTTCTTCACTCTCTGGTGCGCTTCTCTATCCCTCTCATTCCTTTCCTTTCTCAAACTCATCTTCTTTCCCACTCAAACTTATCTCTTTCCTCTTCTTTTCCTCACTTTTCAAATTCATCTCTTTTCCTCTCATTCGTCTTCTCTTCCTCACTTCTCAAATGTATCTTTTTTCTCTTCTCAAATTTATCTCTTTACCTCTCATCAACTCTCTCTTCCTTACTTCTCAAACTTATCTCTCTCCCTCTCACCAACCCTCTCTTCCTCTCTTCTCAAACGTATCTCTTCTCTTCCTCTCTTATCAAACTTCTCTCTTTTCCCCACTCAAGTGTTTATCTCTCACCTCTCCTTCACTGTGGTATCCTTGCCCTCTCCTCCCCTCATTAGTAATCCTAAACAACCTTCAATACAACCCATTATCCGAAATTAGCTATTTGTCCCCATTTTAGCGAATATTGTAGTTATTTCGGTCTTCAGTTTTCTTGTGCTCATTTTCAGTCCTCATTATCTCTCTCTCTCTCTCTCTCTCTCTCTCTCTCTCTCTCTCTCTCTCTCTCTCTCTCTCTCTCTCTCTCTTAGACCTTCACCTAATTCTCTCCTCTCTCTACTTTCCCGAGAGAGAGAGAGAGAGAGAGAGAGAGAGAGAGAGAGAGAGAGAGAGAGAGAGAGAGAGAGAGAGAGAGAGAGAGAGAGAAGAGAGAGAGAGAGAAGAAAAAAAGAGAAAGAGAGAGAAACAGTGAGGGTGAGGGAAGGTAAAATTCAAAACTATATTCTATTTTTGCTGAAATATTCTCGCATTGGACTTAAAAGAAGGAATAATGTGGTGGGGACATCAGAGAGAGAGAGAGAGAGAGAGAGAGAGTAGAGAGAGAGAGAGAGAGAGAGAGAGAGAGAGTAGAGGAACAGTCCCCCAGCTCGAGATCAACCCCTTTGGCACGCTTCGTCCGTCAACCACCTCCATAGCGTCACAAAATCTGCCAAAGTACAGTCTCCATTTCGGACCTAAATTTTCTTTTCGTTTTTTTTTACATCATCAAATCAGTCACTAAAAAAATAAAAAATAAAAAGTACAATAAAAGAAAAAAGAAAAAAAGAAAACCAGCAATAATAGTAATAATAATGAAAAAAAATATTAAGACGGTACCATTTCCTACATGATTTACAGTTTCAGAGAGAGAGAGAGAGAGAGAGAGAGAGAGAGAGAGAGAGAGAGAGAGAGAGAGAGAGAGAATTAAAAAAAAGAAGCCGTCTAAGGTCACAAGTAAATGAATGAGCTGTAAAATGATAAATTGATCAAGTTGTCAGGGGAAGGAATCCGGAGGGGAAAGGAAGGGGAAAAAAAGAAGGGGAATGGGAACAAGAGAGGGGAAGGGAAGAGGGGAAAAGAAGGGGAAGGGAAAAAAGGGAGAGGAAGGGGAAAAAGAGGGGAAGGGGAACAAGAGAGGGGAGGGAAGGGGAAAAAGAAGGGGAAGAGGAACAAGAGAAGGGAGGGGAAGGGGAAGAAAGATGGGGAAGGGGAAAAAAAGAAAGGGAAGAGAGGAGAAGTAAGAATAAGAAAGAGAATGAGACAGACGGGAAAGAAAGGGTAGGGAAAGGGAAGAGAAGGAAGAAAAAAGTAAGGAAAGAGAGGAAAGAGAGAAAACAAGGGAGAGAGGATAAAAGGGGAAGGAAGGAAAGAAAGGAAGGGAAAGAGAAGGTAAGGCAGTTATATACAATGTCTGGGATGATTCTCTCTCTCTCTCTCTCTCTCTCTCTCTCTCTCTCTCTCTCTCTCTCTCTCTCTCTCTCTCTCTCTCTCTCTCTCTCTCTCTCTCTCTCTCTCACCGTCGCCAAGAATGTCCAGGCTCAAACAGCTGTCACTTTTTATTCATTTTCCTTCTTCCTTCATTCTGAGCCTCGGTGAAAACTGAGAAGGAAGGAGAGAGGGAGGAAGGGAGGAAGGGAGGAAGGGAGGAAGGGAGGAAGGGAGGAAGGGAGGAGGCAGAATGGTAAGAAAAGATGAGAGAAAGAGAGTTAATAGTTTATGTGATTTATTGAATATACTACTATTGCTACCCACGTACTACTACTACTACTACTACTACTACTACTACTACTACTACTACTACTACTACTATTACTACTATTACTACCACCACCACCATCACCACCTATATGATAATAATAATAATGATAATAATAATAATAAACACAGGAGTCAGGTTTCAGTAAGGCTAAAAATACACATTAATACTTTGTTGAGATAGATTATATTATTATTATCATTGTTAGAAGGAAAGAAAAAAACATTTTAAAGAACAATATCGGTCAATAAATACTATTATTATTATTACTTTTACTACTACTACTACTACTACCACACACAAACACACACACACACACTGTACAGAATTATATACAGAAATAGATCAGTGTTCTCTCTCTCTCTCTCTCTCTCTCTCTCTCTCTCTCTCTCTCTCTCTCTCTCTCTCTCTCTCTCTCTCTCTCTCTCTCTCTCTTCCTATTCTACACTTTGCCTCATTTTCTCCTCCTCCTCCTCCTCCTCTTCTTCTTTCTTGGCTCCTCTTCTGCCTCTTTACCTCAATATACTTATACACTCTTCCTCTTCTTCTTCCTTCCTTTATTTATTCAGTTCTATTTGCTCACACTCACACTCTCTCTCTCTCTCTCTCTCTCTCTCTCTCTCTCTCTCTCTCTCTCTCTCTCTCTCTCTCTCCATCTGTTCCTATCTCTTTCCTTTCCCCTTTACACATTCACTCTTACCACTTCTCCCTTTCCCCTTTCTTTCCTCTCTTCCCCTCTCCATAACCTAATCATATCTAACCTTACTTCCCTATCGTATAAGTTATATCATCACAGTATTCCCTTTTCCCCTCAGCCATCCCCTTCCACACCTCCCCTCAGCCAGTAGTCCATACAAAGGGCTCTAGCCTCTCATTAATCGGTAAGGCTGTGTTAAGAGCATCCAGACTCTCTAAGATAAGATTAAGAGAGGCATGACAGCGGGCTAATGCATGGCTGACCTCAGTAACGTGACCTAACTTCTCCGCGTAC
>JAXIVD010007284.1:10000-12500 GCA_036785275.1 Cancer borealis
ACTTCTTTTTCCCAGTTTTCTGTGTCCCATTCTTTAATTTATCCTTTTAACTTTTGTACCTTCATTTCCTTCAATTCTGAATATTTTACTTTGATATTTTTCATAAATTCTTTAGTTGTTTGGATCCAGTAATCTTTGGGTGTGTTTAGTTTTTCTTCTATTATTCTTTTTAGCATAGTATTGTAATTCCACCTTTGTGGTTGGAGTTAGCATTATTTAGACCCATACACTGCAATAGAGGTATGGGTTAGATTAGATGAGGTTACCTTAATATTCTCGTCTACGTAGGTTTGTGTTAGGCTTATTTAGATTCACACTCTGCAATACAGGCTGGACTTAGGATTCTATAGATTGGACCTTAACTACCTCAATATTTTCGCCATCCCTGTTTTGACAGCCCGCCATTTTGGATTAAGAAACTTTCATTATGAATACACTGTTGAAGGCGAGGATGCAGTGTGTGTGTGTGATGGAGGTTGATGAGGACCTGGAGCCTCCTAAGAGAGTGAAACTGTCCGTACAGACGCTTGTACTACCAGCGTGGTGCAGCTGCTTGCCACAGCTGGCACCATCCTACAAACAGGTGGCAACGTTCACCTTCAGCAGCAGCATGAGCGGCACAAGTTGCAAGACTTACATCTCCATGCCGCTAAGCATGAAGGTGTCTAGTATGCAAAGTGCACACGCCAGGCTTCCATCGGGCTTGGTGAAGGTGTCTGTGAAGCGGAGGCAAAGAGGGAAGATCGTTGTCTTCATCCCCTTGAAGGACTTCCTCCATGAGACGAAGACGGAAGAAGAGGAAGCAGACAAACTCGTCCTGTACGTGAGCTGCAACGACTCTCATATTGAGAGGACGCGCGACCTTCCACACCCGGGTAGAAGCAGCACAAGGAAGGAAGGTGAGGCAGAAAAGATGCAGGAAAGAGCGTCAAGAAATGTACAGTAAGCGATGCTCACCAAAGTTCATATGAAGAGAAGGCACAAAAAGGTGAAGTACGTGAATACAATGAACATATAGAAGGAGCGAGTTGTCAATGTTTCAAGTTTAAAAACAGAATCGAAACTGCCGCCACCTCATGCGAGGACCTCAAGGCACAAGGTGACAAGAAGACGAACGCATCATTGGAATACTCGCAATACACAACTACATTGAAGTCGAGGATGATTTGCACTTGTATGATGGAGGTCGGCGAGGGGCAACACGAGCCTCCACGGAGGGTGACGCTCTCCGTACAGACACCTGCACCAGCCGCAAGGCCTGCCGATAACATACTTCAAACAGGTTGCCAAGTTTACTTTCGACAACGAGGAACAAGTAACAAGTCGCCAGAGTTACACCTCAGTGCCGCTAATCATGAATGTGTATCGTCTGAAGCGTGCCCACACCTGGTCGCCGTCGGCGTTGGTGAAGGTGTCACTGAAGCAAAGGCGAGGAGGGAAAATCGAATTTTTCACCCCCGTCAAGTACTTCTTGGATCAGATGGAGACGAACAATGCCGATGACAACGAACTTGTCCTCCGCGTAAGCTGTAAGAACGCTCGTTTTGAAAGGACCCGCTGGGAACACCAAGAGAACAATGATGAACAAGATTCATATGAAGACGAGGGAGAAAAAGAAGTATGTAGTACGAAGTGCGAGGCCAAAGATGCGCCGATAGTGGCGTTTACCTTGAACCCTGAGGAAACCGTCCTCAGAACAAGAATGCAAGTGTTGGAAATGTCACAGCGGACAAGACACTCAGAGGAAAAATACATTCGATCAGCGTTGGGTGACTTTATGGCTGAAATGGATTTGCTGGAAAAAAATATGGACTGCGCTGAGACCTTGTGGACGAAGAAAGAAGAAGGTGAAGGAGGCCTTAGCGATGAAGAAACACTCGAACAAAATGTAGACGCTGACCAATTCAACGAACTGATGGACAATTGCGCTGAAGAGAAGATGCAGAATATCTTCAGTGGGATTAATTGGAATTTGTTTGAAGAGGACGAAGACGTAACAGCACAAGGAAGAATAACTGAAGGCTCGCACACCCCTAAACCCATGAGCACGTGTATTGTACAAGAACAACGAGGAACAACTGAAGGCTCGCACGCCCCTGTACCCCTGAACACATGTATAGTACAAGGCGGCACGGTAAGGGGGTTGGCTAAACTTGCTCTCTTTCTCCTCGTAGTGATGTGTCTCGTGCCTGTTGCAGAGCATCCTTACCTGCCCTTCAGACTTGACCTGCCGGGGCTGGAATGATGACTGAGACGATAGTTACTCATACCACGTTGCAACGCCTATCTCCTCCGCGACATATCAAATTATAACCTCATAAGTAAAATAAAATAGAAAAATACGTTCACTTACCACAGCACCAAGAGCGGCACAAGTTGCAAGACTTACACCTCCATGCCGCTAAGCATGAAGGTGTACAGTATGCAAAGTGCATACGCAAAGTTTCCATCGGGCTTACTGAAGGTGTCTGTAAAGCGGAGGCGATGAGGGAAGATCGTT
>JAXIVD010007285.1:5000-15000 GCA_036785275.1 Cancer borealis
CATTCAGCACTATGTAATGCCCCAAAACAATGTTACAAAAAGCAGAAACTTAAATTATATGAGCAAGTGGTTACAGAAAGTATAGCTCTAGGCAATGCAAGCCTTTCTGACAAAGCCATCCCACACACCATGCACACAAGGCAGTGCAGGCCTTTCTGACAAAGCAATCCCACACGCCATGCACACAAGGCAGTGCAGGCCTTTCTGACAAAGCAATCCCACACACCATGCACACAAGGCAGTGCAGGCCTTTCTGACAAAGCAATCCCACACGCCATGCACACAAGGCAGTGCAGGCCTTTCTGACAAAGCAATCCCACACGCCATGCACACAAGGCAGTGCAGGCCTTTCTGACAAAGCAATCCCACACACCATGCACACAAGGCAGTGCAGGCCTTTCTGACAAAGCAATCCCACACGCCATGCACACAAGGCAGTGCAGGCCTTTCTGACAAAGCAATCCCACACGCCATGCGCAAAAGGCAGTGCAGGCCTTTCTGACAAAGCAATCCCACACGCCATGCACACAAGGCAGTGCAGGCCTTTTTGACAAAGCCATCCCACACACCATGCACACAAGGCAGTACAAGCCTTTCTGACAAAACAATCCCACACACCATGCACACAAGGCAGTGCAGGCCTTTCTGATAAAGCCATTCAACACACGATGCACAGAAGGCAGTGCAAGCCTTTCTGACAAAGCAATCCCACACACCATGCACACAAGTCATTGCAGGCCCTTCTGACAAAGCAATCCCACACACCATGCACACAAGGCAGTGCAGGCCTTTCTGATAAAGCCATTCAACACACGATGCACAGAAGGCAGTGCAAGCCTTTCTGACAAAGCAATCCCACACACCATGCACACAAGGCAGTGCAGGCCTTTCTGACATATCAGTTGTTAATTTTGTTTCCAAAGTCTTGAAACATGATTCTGCAGAAGTTTACTTGCTTTGCCTGTTTGGAAAAATATTTTATCAAAACAAAATTTACCTAAAAAGTTGTTATTGTCCCCTTCCAAGGACATTTAATACTTAGCGGTTGACTATGGCAAAATATTGGCCATCTTTCCCTGTTCTAGCAATACCTTACTGTGTGGTCAAGGCCATTCCTGTAATTTCTGTCCTACATAACCGTTGCACTTAAACTTCAATCATGTAGTCTCTATACAAACTCACCCTCATTACATCTCCAAACCTCCTCAATGTAACAGACTTCCACTAATCACTCCATTCCTTTTAAAGTTGCACCCTTGCAGGTATATTATGGTATAAACCGTAATCCAAAATTACAACCTAATATATAAAATAAATAGAGTAAATTATTTATTAACTTACGTTTCTTGTAAAACTTCGGTGTGAGGGTGTGAGGATGACCTTGTGTGAAGGTGTGAGGGTAGCCTGGTGCTGTCCGTCAGATGCAGAATATTCTGTAAAAATTACATATATTACTTATTGTGTCACTTGTTTTCACGGTATAATGCATTTTCATATCCATTACATTTTTTTATTGAATGCTAGTCAATATTGTTGTAAGAGTTCGATCTTTTTTTAACACAAGATAAAAGTCTTACTTTTGGTTTCCCTTCCCCTCCAGTCAAAACAAAATGCAAGTAATAATCAAAAAGTTCAAGACAATACTTTTACATTTGTATTAATTTCAGTTTACATTTTTTTGGTAACTTCTATATCTAGTGTGTAGTGAATCTCACACACAACAAACAGACACAAATTACTGATAAAATATTACAAACAAACATACAAACATTCATGATACTAAATGTTGTACCTTGTATGCACATGAGCCGTGAAGGCACCTAGAGTATTTGCATCCCTCAACGAGGTAGACAGGCTCGTAGGGGATGCAATTATGCTGCCATTATCCCTGGCTCTTTGGTAATGAGGACTCTGGTCATCTTGAGAGAACGAAGAGTGAACGTTTTGTGAATCAGGTGTATGTGTGTGAAATTGAGGGTCATAGGAGTAGAGTAATGACAGTTGTAAGATGGGAAGATAGAGAAAGATTGGCTCAGTAATGTCAAAATCAAAAGTGATTCGTGAGTGATGCAAGTGAATGGTCTCCTTCACCTGAGTGGAAGTGTGGATGGCAGACGGTGAAGGAGGATTTTCATGGTTGTCTCAAGAGATAAAAATGACACACACTTCAGTGTCATTCCACTCTGTAATATTGATATCATATTAGAAGGAGAAATCTAATTGCTCAGGATCAATGGCAATACAATAGACATATAGTTGAAGAAATACAAATAAATGATACTACTAATAATTGTATAACCATACCAACACTGACATAAGGGATTGAGATGTACATGTGGAATGAGGGCTTAAAATTAAGGATACACAAAAGTAAGAATGCAAAGGCAAACATGAAAATATATGAGTTAGATGACATTATCCATGAAGGAAATCTGGAAGAAAGGGATTTACATTGCAAGAGTTGTGGATATTGAATGTAACACAACAATGGATGAAAATTATATGAGAGGACTGTGTTAGCTGTAAAGATAAAATTAAAATAATTAATGAGACTGTGTATGACAATTATGTAAAGTGGTAATCGAGGTTGTTTGACACATGGGGATAATAAATTAGAAATAGCTTATTAAGAGAGTCTACATGAGGGTATCTAACAGTTAAGTGGATCAAAAGAGTAAATGGTCCTTGAAGGGGATAGAGATGACAAGCCTGGCTTACACCCTTATACCAAGCACTCTTTCAATGCTTGGATAAACAAACACTTGTGTGACGTGGTCAACTGTATGAGGGAAGTACCTAGAGGGTAATGATGCTTCAGAGTTATAGACACAAATACAACATTGCAAGAGTAGCATGTGTGAAGAGAAGTAAGTTTCACTCACTGGAACTACTTGGAAGAACTTCTCAGAAACAGACTTCAACAAAATTTAAAAAAATATTGTTATGAAATGCCTATGAATATAACAAATTTAATTGTCAATTACTACATCCCTGGAAAAGTTACTATTGGTATCATTGGTGTTTTTCATGAATGGTAAAAGTATAAATAATATATGTTTCATGAAGTGAAGGATCAACGCACTATAATCAAATTACAGAGTTTTACTGGTCTGTCTTGTGTTTAAAAACGTTATTTAAACTTATGGTGCTGACTGAACATTTGTAGGATTGAGTCTATGTAGTTGTAACGGCAGGAAATACATGTAACAGATAAGTACACTCATTACAGCTAACCTGCACCAAAATCTACACTAGATGAAGTGTCCTCCAGGTGACTTGGAGCACACCAGATAGAGGGATCAGGGCTAGGTACATTTTGGTGGTCCATCTCTTCAAACATAATTTTTCCACAAAGGCAGTCATTCCATTTTTACTCAAAATGGTCCCCGCAGATGACTTGTCTCTGCAATTAATGCCCATTTTAGAAATATAACCAATCAGACATAGATGTATGCAGAGTATTACATTGCTGGGAAAAGTACTACATGCAGCCTGAAAATATGTAACTATAATAATAAACCTATTATTTCAAACTAGATAAATGCATTGTACTCAGAGGTCAAATATTTTCGTGAACTCTTTATTAAACTAATAGCTGTTCCGCAACGATTTAGCACTTAAATATTTGTTTATAGCTTTGTGGTAACATATAACAGGTTTTCTCAAACAAATTGTAGTTTTACATTCAGTCAGAAGGTCATAGAATGTTGGTTGAAAATTTTATACTCAAATCTGGGTGATCTTTAAAATGTTCATCCATAGACTACACCACACTTGACTGGACACTCGCGACAATCGCTGACAGAAGATATTACATTTCGGTCCTATAGATTCCACTGCTATGAGTGATGACAGATAATACTTCATATTATCAGTTCATATTCTACTTAGGACATTGTATTTCATGTCTTTACAATCAGTAATGATTGCTGAACCATGGCTGAACATAAAAAATGATTTTACAACTTTTGCAAATAGGAAATTAACATAAAGATTACAAGTTTGAGTGAAAAATCGTGTGGGAGTTGTGTATAAAGCATATTGTTTATAGCAAAAAAATCTGGCAAATTCGCAATAATTTCTGAAATAAAACATCACATATTGTGAAATAACCATTCATGAATATGATTTGAATGTGATCAAATGTCATATAATCGTTATATCGGCTTGGGAATGAATTTTTCATCACAATTCGTGGCGCGAAAGGCAAAAGGCGAAAGAGGTCACAAGAAGAAGAAGAAGACCAAAACAATCCTTTACAAAGGTCAACAACATAAATAGTTCAAGTCATTGGTCCCATGACGCTATTATAAGTTTCATGGAAAATGTTCATGAGCAGAAGAAGAAGAAGAGAAGTGCTTCCTCCATAATAGCTTGTGTTGTTGTTATGATCAGCTGATTCCACAAGGTTAGTTCTTCTACGTGTGTGACCAAACTGGTAGTTGTATCGCTGTAAATCCAGAAAAAATGGAAGCCAGACTAGCGTTAGCAAAACCTAGTGTGACCGTAGCTTCATCAGCTTCTATTGTATACTCTGAATCATGCTTGAAATAAGATTTGAAACTATTTCCAAATATTTTGTTTGTTTTCTACGTTTTCACTGAGCATGGCAGGATAAAAGGAAAAATACGTACGCCGGGAAAGTGATGTATGGTGATAAGATCATTGGAAAGAACATTGCTAGATAGAAGAGGAGGAGGAGGCAATGAAACCAACAAGCTGACTAGAGACCATCACCAATAAGGAATTACAATGGAGTTATTTTACACAGTCTCTGAGAAACGCTCTCTCGATGGTACTCAGCAAACATCGTAAGTTGATTAGGAATGTTAAATTTTTTCTTTTTGATATTATTTATGGGTATATGAAAGTATGAGTGAATTGATTACGAGTGACTTAGGGTGTTGTGTTCAAGTTTTGGTTATATTTTACAATTACTCTCAACACTAAGGTGTTGTGTATCCTGCCATGCTCAGTGAAAACGTAGAAAACAAACAGAATATTTGGAAATAGTTTCAAATCTTATTTCAAGCATGCATGTATATTAGTATGGACTACATTGGCTATGTATGTATGCGTTTTCAGTTTAAAATTTCAATATTCCTGGAAATTATTGCAAATATGTTTTTTTTATTGGTGTCTTAGGATTTAATAATTGTCGCCCACCGATGACGTATGTTGACTAATTTGTTTTTGTTGCTCATAAACATATACTTCACATCACTCTTAGGTGTTTGCTTTTTGTTTGAGGTTTCTATGATGATTTTAAGTATTTTATTCAAATAAAAAAAAAAAAAAATCGCCTCAGGACACATTTACGAAAGACCCGATTTCGAGCGCACAATCACGTATGGTGTATTCTATGGTATTGCATATTAATATAAACTACATGGGCTATGCATGTAAGTGTTTTCAGACTGAAATTCCAATATTCTTGGAAATTATTGCAAATTTGGTGTTTTTTATTGGTGTCAGGATTTAATAATTGTCGCCCACCGATGACGTATGTTGACTAATTTGTTTTTGTTGCTCATAAACATATTCTTCACATCACTCTGAGATGTTTGCTTTTTGTTTGAGGTTTCTATGATGATTTTAAGTATTTTATTTAAATAAAACAAAAAAAAAATCGCCTCAGGACACATTTGCGAAAGACCCGATTTCGAGTGCACAGTCACGTATGGTGTATTCTATGGTATTGCATATTAATATAGACTACATGGGCTATGCATATAAGTGTTTTCAGATGAAATTCCAATATTCATGGAAATTATTGCAAATTTTGTGTTTTTCTTAGTTTCTTAGGATTTAATAATTGTCGTCCACTGATGACGTACGTTGACTAATTTGTTTTTATTGCTCATAAACATATTTTCTACATCACTCTGAAGTGTTTGCTTTTTATTTGAGGTTCCTATCTTATTTATAATTATTTTATTTGATTTTTCTAAAAATCTGCTGTAGGACCGGTTTGCAAAAGATCAGATTTCGAGTTTCCAGTCAAGTATAGTGTAGTCTATGGTTCATCTTATTTTAAGTCTTATTTTACGACTCATACATTTTCAACTCAATTTACATATCACTACCCATTCTTGCATACCTTCTGGCATCCTTGGGAAACACATGAAGCTTCACTTGAGGGTGAGTCTTCTTATTTTTGCCACAAACACAGCAAGATCTCCAATCAGCCCTTGGCGACATTTTGAATTTGAAGGTCCAACTATGGTGGGGCGGCCGTAGCTCAGCCCACCCAAGGTTTGTTTTGATGACGGCAGCGCCATCTGAAAGGATATAGCTGCAAAACACCTTCCTCGGCAATCTACATTGGATTAGCGTATCCTTCTGTATATGATTCTTGGCTCGGGCACAGTGACCTCTGTAGTGCCTGTGCTAAAGTGTCACAGGACTAGATCATCGGGGCGGGAAGAAAGCGCAGCGGAACCAACCTCACTTTGTGGGAGTCACACGGACACTGAGAGCTTCTGGACAACCACCACCGATCTCGCTCACACACGCGCACATATACATACACACAAAAACACACACACGCCTGCCAGCCAGCCGCGCCCACTAGCCACTCGCGCCACCCTATCTACGCCAACTCCTCACACATGCTTGATTGCTGCGCCCTCTCAACTCAGCAGCCCAGCCCAGCCCGTCTCCAACCCTCACCCTGCGCCCAGCCCGACCCTTGATCACCGGCCCTGCTCATCCTAACACATATATTGGCCATTTATGTGCCGTTTGGACTGAGTCACTGTGCCATGACTCTAGTGACTCTTGCAATGACTCAGCTGCTCTGGGATATTCGAGATCATTGTCCACAGCTGGAAAAAAAAAGGAATATCGATCATGTTTCCAAGAACCCATATTCCCTATTTTTCTCTCATTAAAGGTTTAATATAAAGAAAGTAGAACATGATAAATAGCGTCTTCATACATCAGGGAACGTTTTTAATCAAGAAAAAGTCTTATGGCGTTTGGGAATATTCATATACTAAATTTATGGATGTAAAAATTATAATTGTTTGCTGCCAAGGAAGAAAAAATTGCAGCTCGACAATGCCCAGAAGACGTATTCTCGTGGCAGTCCTGCAGGATGAAGCTGAGGTGGTGGTGGTGGTAGTAGTGGTGGTGGTGGAGGTGGTGGTGAAGGGGAAAAGCTATTACGAAGACGGACTTGCTGGTGTTAAGGGAGAAGAGCGTTGGTCAACGACCTGAGCCCAGAAGACCCTAGGAGTGAATGGCCCTCTTAACACGTTAACCGCGAATCGGTCCACATGTGTACCAAACCATTGTTTTCCTTTTTGCGTATCGGTACATATGTGGTTCAAATAACCCTTTCTATAAACTTTTGCAAACACGAGTATAAAAGATACTTGTGAGTAAATTTGTTTTATTTTTGTGACTGCAGATGAACTACAGTGGAACCAGGCATTAAGTTTAAAATAATAAGGTAGTAATAATATGTGTTACAAAAAAAAAAACTCATCTAAAAGACATGTAAAGTTTTGTGACATTTTATTTCCAAAATATAAGCATTGCAATGTATAACAATGTGTAACAGTAATCAACTGTTGAGATTAACTCCCCTCATAGTAAATAACAAAAAAAACTCCTAAAAAAATATATTTCCTTCCGTAACAGAAAAAAAAGAAGTTCCGTGGCCGTATATTGGCTGGTAATATGTTCCACATCACAACTTGGAATATTAGATTATCCTAATATTTGATTTATGACTTTGTATTTCGCATATCGTATGATGTGTCATGTTTTTCATTGAAACATGTTATGCAAAGGTGTGGCTGACCCTCACATTCGTTACAAAAGGTGGCCACTCTCCTAGCCTTGTTTGTGGCCACCTTGTATCCCTCACACAGAGATATCTTTTCATAGCATCCTCTGCATCGCTTCCGTGTGTTTTTCTTTTGTCCAGCTGCTTCCTGAATAGTGTATTGTATTCTTGCACCTAATATATCAGAAGTCCTCTTCCCTGATTTTACAGTTTCCTCAGGAATGTTCCTCGTAAGAGAAAGGACTACCGACTCCGTGAAGGTTCTTAGACATACTTCTTTTGCTGAGCAGTATTTATTGTATAGAATTTGAGCATTTGTTACTGATATCCCAGCAATCATTTCCAGAGCCAGCTTCCTGTACCACTTCCTTGATTTTCGTAGTGGCGAGTAGTAGGCATTGAGTTGGTCAGCAACATCAACGCCTTTTTTTGCTTGATTGTAATCAATGACATTTTCAGGTTTTACTATATCTTCTCCATTTCTGTTTTTCTTTCCACTTGGAACTAAGTCATTGCCCTGCTCAGGCACTGTTGATAATGTCAAGACATCTCTCTTATCTTTCCACTTATATAACTTTACACCTTTTCTGTTTTCTGCTGCTTTCATTTCTCCCTTTTTCAATTTTGCTTTCACTACTTCTTTGCACAAGTATTTTCTAGATGGTCTAACAGTTCCACAGAGATAAGTTTTTCTGACCAACAAGTACTCTGCCAGGGAAACTGAGGTGTAGTAATTGTCGCTGTAGATAGTACATCCTCTACCTAACATCTCATTACATAACCTTACCACTCGTGATTCAGTTACATTTAGGCCAGAAATCTCATCACACTTCCCTACATGAACCTCCAGATTCCATGTATATCCTTCAGGTGTGCAAACTTTGTACACCTTCATCCCATATTTGCTAGCTTTACCTGGAAGGTACTGTTTTATGCGTAATCTCCCTCTAAATGGCACCATACTCTCATCAACAACAAGCTTGGAGCCAGGTCTGTACACAGCTTGAAAATTGTTGACAAGTAGGTCAATCAATGGTCTGACCTTGTACAATTGGTCTTCAGGGTTTGGATGAGCTGTGTTGTCTACAAAATGAACAAATCTAAAGAGAATCTCAAATCTTTCCCTTAACATTAGGTTCGGTACAAAGGGATCATCATACAACATACTTTTTGACCAGTAGAGTCGAATTTCAGGCTTCACAACTAATCCCATGTAAATTACAATGCCAAGAAACTTCTTTATTTCTTCTCTATCAGTAGGTTTCCACGAGACTAATCTTGATCTACGTGTTACTCTTGCTGCAGCAATTTCCTGTTCTGCATACCTATTAGTTTCTTCAACAATCATATCAATGATGTCATCTGTTACAAAGAGAGCATATACATCAATAGGCTGCATCTCAGTTTCATTACCTACAGTGACAATCATTTCTTCCCTCCCAGTAAAGGCATGCATGCGTGGTTTGGAAGACACCGGCAACCTTTCAGATTGGGCGTTGTTGTTTTCATTTCTTGCTGAGTCTGAATCATCTCCATCAACTTGTTCATCCTGCTCTTCATCTATTTCTGACTCATCACTTTCCTCTGATAGATCATCATCTGGGTCATCTGAATTGACAAGAAAATCTGGATCATCTGAGTCACTTGATGATGCATCTGGATGTCTTCCGTAAAAGACAATCGGTTCCATTTCTGTTGAAAAGTAGAAAACAACACTTTACTTAGTTTTCCTAGATACAGTTTGTAGCCATACGGCTCATATATGGATAAAAAAACCTACACCAAAGAGAGGAACAAGAATATATCATCACTGTGCTGCAAACTGGTACATATATGCACCAACCCGTGCCTGGTACATTGATGCACCAATACGCAATAAAGGGGAACCAATATTAGTAGTGAGCGACTTGGTGTATATGTGTACCATGAATTTTAGCGCTCTACCCTACAGAAAACACTCTCAGGATGAAACATACCTACTTTCGCTCCAAAAGTCCAACGGACACTGGCGTGGTGGTGATGTGAAGGGTTCCGCTCGGCAGGCGAGAGCGCGCAGTTGCCAAACGCGGTTAACGTGGGATTTCGGCGACGCCGCGGTGCTGGGGGGAGGAGGGTGTCCTGCCCCGCCTTGCCTCACTCAGCCACGCGAGGACGCACGCCACTCAATGAATGGTTCGCCCGCGCCGCTTACAGGAATAGAATAGC
>JAXIVD010007286.1:7500-15000 GCA_036785275.1 Cancer borealis
ATATATGTATATATATATATTATATATTATATATATATATATATATATATAATATATATATATATATATAAATTATATATATATAATTATAATATATATATTATATTATGATATATATATATATATATATAATATATAATATATATATATATTTGTTTATTTATATATGGATTAATTCAATTGTTTCTTTATTTATTTATTTATAAATTCTGTCTTTTTTCTGAGTGTCTATCTATCAAATCTCTTGGTAAGGATGCATTCCAAGGCATGACAGATTGACAGATGAGGTACGAACGTGATGTGTTTGGCTGAACACTAATACAAAAGCTGCCTTCATAATCACAACAATCATTCGTTGACGCAAGTCGTTGTTTTTTATTTCTTTTTTATTTGGCTGTTTTGATATCTGTACATAATTGTTTCGGATTCTTTATATGCTTATGGTTGTCCACTGTTCGTGCGTGCGTGTTCTGTCAATTATGTTCATCCAGTCAAAATATCACTCGGTGGTTATCTTCATGTATGTTTTTCTACTCAATAAAGATTACTTTCATGAAACGTCGCGATATATTTGCGTTGTCATGAAGGATTGATTCGAGAAGACTTTTACTTCACTAGTACTTGTAGGAAGTACTTTCAAATTTGAGAACCAGCTTTTTAGATAACGTTCCATGCGTTACAAGCGACACATCAATCTGATAATGAGTGTTATGAGTGAGGAGTCGTGCATTTTCAAGTTTGCTTTAACGTTCCCTGGTGGCACGATACTGCTGCTGTTAACACCTCATTCGACAACTACTGATTAAAAGGAAAGAAAAGTTTCACGTGGTGGTTGCGGCCTTGAGCGTCGGTCGCCTTGCCTCATGATTGTGTAGTCGATGACTGTGCTTTATAATGAGATAGAAGAATTGGAAGTTGTCAAGTATGGATACTCGTGTTGGTGTACAGGAGAAGGAGTAGGAGTAGGACGACGAAAGTGAAAGAAAGGAAAATAAAAGGAAAGTGAAACATTAAGTGGACAACTATACTAAACTGTTATTACACATAGTTACTTTCATCCATCACCACAAGGACGACGACGACGACGACAACATTATCAAAAAAAAGCAGCAATAAAAACAACAACAAAAACAACAACAAGAACAACAAAAACAAAAACAAACACAACAACAACAACAAACAGTGACAACAAACAAAAAAAAACATTTGAAAATCCCTGCTCGCACGCTTGCTAGTGAAACACAAATACATCGCTTGTCTCTCATGTGCTTCGATTCACAAATAAAACACGAAGGCTCAGGAAAAAACAAAATACGCTGCAAAAAAAAAAAAGATAAATATTCATACGGTAATTCTACCTGAGGGCAAAATCATTAGGAATAAAAAATCAACGTGTGCAGTGAGCATGATGCATAACCTCAGCTGACCTGCGGCTAATAAGAACTCCTCTAATGGAAACCGTGATTTTGTTGCAGAAATAAAGTTGTACTGGCAATGTGGACTTTTTTTGTTGCACGTATGTGTGTGTATGTGTGTGTGTGTGTGTGTGTGTGTGTGTGTGTGTGTGTGTGTGTGTGTGTGTGTGTGTGTGTGTGTGTGTGTGTGTGTGTTATTTTTCTAAGGGTAGGGTGGAGGGAGAGAGGGTTAGGTGTGGGAGGGTAAGAGGGAGGGAGAGGGAGGGTAAATGGGTGAAAAGTTGTGTGTTTATCTGTGCAAGGCTGATTACCTTATTTATGAAGGCTGTGCAGCAATTACTTACACACACACACACACACACACACACACACACACACACACACACACACACACACACACACACACACACACACACACACACACATACACACACACACACACACACACACACACACACACACACACACACACACACACACACACACACGTTATGATTCTCACTAACTGATTAAATTTTATTGCGTCGCCCAATTTATAACGATGGTGTGTGTGTACGTGTGTGTGTGTGTGTGTGTGTGTGTGTGTGTGTGTGTGTGTGTGTGTGTGTGTGTGTGTGTGTGTGTGTGTGTGTGTGTGTGTGCTGTAAACAAATAATGAATGATAATACAAACATTAATACCATGACATCGTTCTCCTTGGTCATCCTGTAATTTCTAAAAGAACTCTCTCAACAAAGAGCTAACACAATTCTAAACAAACATTTAATCATCTACAAAGATTCACAACTCATCACTCTTCCAACCATCATCACGACCGGAATAAAGAAAATAAACATATGAAGAGAGTCACTGTCTTGGCGTCACCCGTCACCGTATCTGCGTGACGTCCTGTCCTTTGTTCGTAAGGAAACTCTTATCACTTACTGTTACAAGCTTCCTTTTCATAATATTTTCAAGAACAATACACCACGAGACGTTCTGGTACAGTTGCCTTGAGTTTCTTCCGTTTGATGACAATATTACTATTTCATTCAATTTTTCACAAATGTCTTGCTTCTTGTTTTGATTTTATGTTTCATAATAAATTTAGTTGTCCAATATCAATAGTATTGAGACTGTTTTCATAGTATTGAAGTGAGTGGAGAAAAACATGCTAATACGTCATTGAATATCTCAAGAAGAAAACTAATGTTTGTGATTGTTTGTAATTCTACAAACATTCACATATAAACTGTTCACATTAATGAAGGTTTTGTGAGTTTCAATACTGACAACTAAACTATATGATGGATGACCAATAATGAATTATTAGGACTTCAACTCATGTTATATTAGTCATTCTACGACGACGTCCACTGTCCAATTCATAAAATGTGTTCCACTAATGAGGCGCAACATTGCACTTCAAGGCTGCATCAATGGCCTCCTCAAGGGATCCTGCAGCCAATCCAGAGAACATCGAGGTTCTTTTTATGATGAATGTTGTCAATATTGTTAATTTGATGGTTGGTAAAACTGTTGGTACAAAATGACGATACTATATTTTCTTTTCTTCAGTAACTACCCCGCATCTATACTTGCGCAAGAGGCATAACTGGCGAGTTTTTTTCTTCAATTGTAACTCATGTGGTAGTTCTGCCCATTTAACTTTCTTCAAGCAGTAGTGTAGGACAATTGTTCTTCAAATGTTCACATAATGATGAGTCTTCGAATCTTTTCTGATCATCGTGCACTTCTTGCCGTGTTGTTCTGGCCCTGCCCTGCTCTGCTCTGCCTGACGGACACACGGACACCCTTCCATCATTTGCCTCTCCTTGAATATAAATGTGTTGTCAAAGGCACGAGGTCGTCAACTTGGCCCACTAGTCAACTCCGATGCTAATCCTTTCTAGTTTACATATCGGCCTTGTATAAGTAGGTTCCTGGTGCTGGTCGTGAGTCACATCTTGCTTGCTGCCATGCTCCCTCTTAGGGGAGAGTCCTCGTTGGTCAACATTAGCGCCACTGCCAAGCATGTTGCCCTTTCATGGTGCAAATGTTGTCGTAAACCTAAATATATAGAAGGTACCTGATGCCTTGTGATGGCTATATCCAGCAGTATGTCGGATTTAAGGCAGTCAGCTACAAAAACCAAAGTTAGTAGAGTCAGTAGCAAGTACAGTGACCTACACAGCTGTTAATCTTCAAAGTGCTCACACAATAAAATGAGGCTGGCAGAAGTCCTTGTCTTCATAAAACTTACAGCCACAGGTTTGCATCCCGTTAAAACTTTCGCTTCCCCTGTTGGCCTCTACCTCCTTCCTTTGACAGCCTTCCGCTGACCCGAGACTCGACATCTGCAGCATCCACCTTGTGCCTGTTTGTGTCACATATATTGAGGTGAACAAGAAAGCCAGTTTGCAGGTGATAAGAAGGAGGAGGAGGAGGAAAAGGAGGAAAAAGAGAAATGTGGAGTAAGGAAATAAAATGAGGAAACGGAAAAGGAGGAAAGAAGATACTGCAACTTAACGAGAGGAAAGATATCAAGGACGCAAGACAAAGCGCCACGGTGGGCACGTCGCCAGTCCTTCCTACTGCACCAGGCGTCCCTCCCTTCCCCTTACCACTCCTCACCTTCCCCCTACCTCTTCCTTCCTCCCTCAACCCCTGCTTCTCTCCTCCCCACATCCACATATCGCACCTATTACTCCGTTCTCCTCCTCCTCCTCTTCTTCTCTCCTCCTCCTCCTCCTCCTCCTCCTCCTCCTCCTCCTCCTCCTCCTCCTCCTCCTCCTCCTCCTCCTCCTCCTCCTCCTCCTCCTCCAACTCCTCGTCCTCCGTCACCATAGACGTACTACATCCCTCCCTTGACGACAACAAACTGTCTTCCTCACCCCATTCCTCCCTCAGTACCTCCATTCCTCCTTAACACCTAATACCATCACCCACTCCCACCTCAGCGACCCGCCACTTCATCAATGTCCCCAGTGTCCAAACAAGGCCGTCTCAAACCCAAGGTAGTACTCTCAAACCCAAGGTAGTACCACTAACACTAGCAGCAGAAACAACAAACAAACAAACTACTATCACTACAGCTATTACTACTACTACTACTACCACCACTACTACAACTACAACTATTATTATTATTATTACTACTACTACTATTATTATTATTATTATTATTACTACTACTATGACTTGTTCTACTACTAGTACTATTTCTACTACTACTACTACTACTACTACTAATAATAATAATAATAATAATAATAATAATAATAATAATAATGATAATAATGATAATAATAATAACAATAATAATAATAATAATAATAATAATAATAATATTAAGAATAATAATAATAATAATGATAATAACAATAATGATAATAATAATAATAGTACACATCACTTCATTGGTAGATAAAACTACCTCGGGTTTTTCATTATACTAAAAAAAATTGCGAACTTGTTTACTGGGAACTTTCACTCAGTCCTGCATCTCGAAGATAAAAAAGGATAAAGGGGTGGGAGATGAAGGAATGAGGCTGAGGATGGGAGAAAGGGTGCAAGGTGGGAGGATGGATAAACTGTGGGAAGGGTCGGGGATTGAAAACGAGATGGGGTTGCAAGATAATTAAATGCAAACAAGAAATCCGAGAGGGACCAAAACACGGCCCAGCATTACTCCCGACGTGTCCCCGAGGGGTTTGGAGGGAAGACTTTTCACCACCCAGGTTTCCACGCCATGCTTTCATTAGCGAACATAAAACTGATCAACTGAGTAGTTTAACTTGCAAATATTCTGCAGGGATAAAGATATCTTTGTTATTGCAGTCAACTTGTTCTATTTTCAGACTGTAAGAACGTGTTGGATGGCGGCTTCTCCCTTAGAGTTCAGAGGAGGTAATGCAATGAGTCACACGCTTCCTGATCGAGGCATTCTTCCCTGGGCGTGGCGACGTGGAGGCAGCGAGTGACATGAGTATGCGCCGCTCTGACAGAGGAGCCAGCCAAGTGGGTCAGTCTCCTCTTCAAACTGCTCCTCTGCCTTTCCTTTTTTATTCTTTATCTCCTCCTCCTCTTCTATCTTCCTTCCTGCCGACGTTTTGAGGTTACGGCGCGTCGTCTTCCTGCTTGTCACCACGACTTCCTGGTTCCTCCTGCTCCTACTCCCAGGTTTTACGAGCACTCGGGCCGCTTCCCTCCTGCCTGCCTGCCCTTCATCCTTCTTATCCTCTTGCCCTCGTTTCACTTTTTTTCTTCTTCGTATCAACTCTCCCCCACATTCATCCCTCCTCACCAGGACTCTGTACCCATACTCTCACACGCCCTCACAGCCACTAGTGCTGAGTGCTGCTGCTCCAGTGCTGGCTGGTGTGCTGTTTGGCTCCAAAGACTTTATTTTTTATTATTACCGCTTACGCAGCTACCGAGTTTTCTCTGGTTTTTACGATGCAGCAGAATTTTGTGAGTAAGGGACTAGTTTGATGGCATGTTCGGGGTGCAGGGAGGGACAAGTGGGTCCGCTGCGGCCAAGGGGTAAGCCTCACCACCGCCCTTGGCCAACCATCAAGCGGCGTGACTCCGGTTGGCCTGCCGTTCGTCCGATACGGGAAATGAAAATCTCCAGCTTCCCTCCCCCGCCCGACCCTTCCTTCCCCTATCACCGTCCTTCCCTCGGGTTTTCTCACCCTTTCCCTCCTGGTCTACAGCAAAAAACTTCCACCTGACCCATGACATGTTCCACCTGGCCACCACCAATGTCCGCCCACACCACCACAACGCTCGCCTCATTCCTTCAGAAAATGTGGTGAAAAACAATTGGTCAGTATAAACTTTGAAAACAATACCTGCCATGAAAAAAAATTTATATATTTGAAAGTTAAAAAAAATTTCCCTACAACATATATGTCTAGCGTTCTGGAAACAAGGAATGAGGGCGTGTTTTTTATCGCCATTCTTTGTGTGTGTGTGTGTGTGTGTGTGTGTGTGTGTGTGTGTGTGTGTGTGTGTGTGTGTGTGTGTGTGTGTGTGTGTGTGTGTGTGTGTGTGTGTGTGTGTGTGTGTGTGTGTGTGTGTGTGTGTGTGTGTGTGTGTGTGTGTGTGTGTGTGTGTGTGTGTGTGTGTGTGTGTGTGTGTGTGTGTGTGTGTGTGTGTGTGTGTGTGTGTGTGTGTGTGTGTGTGTGTGTGTGTGTGTGTGTGTGTGTGTGTGTGTGTGTGTGTGTGTGTGTGTGTGTGTGTGTGTGTGTGTGTGTGTGTGTGTGTGTGTGTGTGTGTGTGTGTAAGATAGTCGTTCTAAGGTGGTGGTTGGATGTGCTACACCAAGAGATCAGCGTCTTGTTCCACCTGGTAAGTATCTAAGTATTACTCGTCAGTTAAAAATCATACCTGTTCGGGGCCTTCACGACTGAACTGACAGGCAGCCATAATAAATCGAAGTTGTGGCAGGTAAAGAACACGAAAGTTTTGTCGGTCTCAGATGTTTTCATTCTGAACCTGGCGCTGACCTTGTACACATACTGCTACAAGAAACTTAACTTGATGAAGAGGCGTGTGTGTCCCAATAACTGACGGGACTTAACCAAGCAAGTAGAGTTTTAAAGCACAGTGTTGCAGTTGTTTCATCATGCAAACGTTTTCTTGAAGGTAATGGTGGAGCTTTATTTTTCAAGTACTTGAGGCATTATATATGTGTTACAGTGAACAACACGTCTCCTTTTGGGTATGCGGCTACCATCAGCGTCGGAACGGCTACATAACTACAACAAAGATTAGACATGCTCAAGGACAGGAAGTGATAGGAATGAAGGAACCTCTGGAATTATGATTTCGGCACGTACCATACCTATGTGTGCCTCAGGTGGTGTCGATAATTGTACGATGTGTGAAGAAGAGCAAACTGTTAAGGTAAATATAGTTTTGCTTGAAAAGTTGACAAAAAGAAAGAAAGAGGAGACAACAACAAGTGGACACACAGAGCAAGATAGACGTTACATTATTGAAATTTACAGCAAAGAATGTCTTGAATAAATACTTCAAAACTACACAAATAAGACACGTGTGTGTGCTAGTGTGTGAGTAAAGATCATGGATGTATTTC
>JAXIVD010007287.1:0-2500 GCA_036785275.1 Cancer borealis
ATTACTACGACTACTACTATCATAACTTATAATTTTTTTAATCTTTTTACTACTACTACTACTGCAACTACAACAACAACAACAACTACTACTACTACTATGGCTTATTATATTACTGTTACTATCATCACAACAAGTACTTATCTCCTTCCTCCTCCCCCTCCTCCTCCTCCTCCTCCTCCTCCTCCTACAACTAGCTACTAAAAATAGTGTCTACATCATCTTCCTCCTTATTCTAAGCTTCCCATAAGAGCGAAACTCCCATTCCTTCAACAGCATCACATCACCCATAGAGTTGAGATGAGAGAGAGAGAGAGAGAGAGAGAGAGAGAGAGAGAGAGAGAGAGAGAGAGAGAGAGAGAGAGAGAGAGAGAGAGAGAGAGAGAGAGTGGAAATCAAAACAAATGTGGGAAATGTAAATGAAATGTACTTTGATATAATAATACATGCCTGTCTACGTGTGTGTGTGTGTGTGTGTGTGTGTGTGTGTGTGTGTGTGTGTGTGTGTGTGTGTATGTGTGTTACGTAATCCACTACGCATTTGGTGAAGAGACAAGGTTCCCCATGCGCAAAAGACCATTGCGTCTCATCCTCCTCCTCTCCTAGTCCTCCTACACCTCTTCCCCCAGCCGTCGATCAATGAAAAGAGAGAGAGAGAGAGAGAGAGAGAGAGAGGAGAGAGAGAGAGAGAGAGAGAGAGAGAGAGAGAGAGAGAGAGAGAGAGATTCCCTATGTCGCAGTAACTTCGTAGAAAATATCAATCATAGACAGAAAAAAAACTAATACCTAAGAATGTGTGTGTGTGTGTGTGTGTGTGTTGTGTGTGTGTGTGTGTGTGTGTGTGTGTGTGTGTGTGTAAAATGAAAGAGCATACTGTCAAACCTACACACTCACACAGAGAGAGAGAGAGAGAGAGAGAGAGAGAGAGAGAGAGAGAGAGAGAGAGAGAGAGAGAGAGAGAGAGAGAGAGAGAGAGAGAGAGAGAGAAAAAAAGAAAGAGTCCAGTAGTAAATTTGAAATATTAAAATCGACCTAACTGTAGATAAATAAAAGATGAAACTAATTTACCGTTGAGAGAGAGAGAGAGAGAGAGAGAGAGAGAGAGAGAGAGAGAGAGAGAGAGAGAGAGAGAGAGAGAGAGACCCTCAAATAAATCAATAGCAGCAACCCAAGGCAAAAATATGCTCACTCCAGGGACCCACGTGGCTGTGTTTACATCACTCAGCTGACTCTAAGCTGACGTCATCAGGAGGGTCATCTTCACTCTGATGAGACCCGGATGTGACGTCAGCTGGGCGGAATGAGGGGAAATGAGGGAATGTGAGGGGAAAAGGAGAGGGGATGAGAGGGAGATGTAGAGGAAGGGAGAAAAATGTTATACCTACGTTAAGGAAATGAAAATATTCTCTCACTTTCGCTTTCACTTTTGATTTTTTTTTTCTCTTCTCTCTCTCTCTCTCTCTCTCTCTAGTCACCAGTCGATCAGTCAGTCAGCCAGTCAGTCAGTCTAGGATGCTATCAGTGTGGTGGCAGAAATGTTTGTCAGTTGGCCAGTTTACAATCAACATACCACTGTGTTTTTTAAATAGACTGACAACTGGATATCCAAGCAGGCTCTCTCTCTCTCTCTCTCTCTCTCTCTCTCTCTCTCTCTCTCTCTCTCTCTCTCTCTCTCTCTCTCCCTAACTCATCATCATCAGTATCTTTATGGCGGGAACGAACAGTATAATAATCAATACCTAATCCACGAGAGGAATGACCAGGCAATCAGCAAGTCATCTTTGAAAACGTTAAGGGATCCCAACCACCCCTCAACACACTCCAACACCGTTTTGATAGGCTTAGGTAAGGGATGAGATGCAACTGTTTACATTACAAAGACCCGTTCCCGCGCAAATACCACGCTTGTAACGCCCATACACACCGCTAACTAAATCGCCTCAAGGAAAGTTAGCTAGTTAACATAAAAAATCAATCGATAAGTAATGATTGATCTAGTTTACTTTTTATTTGTTTATTTATATTTTTAAGGCTGCAATTTTGTCTAGTCCATCCGCCGCCAGCCAAGCTCCCAAGGGCACCAACCCCTCCTACCCTCCGCTCCATGCTCCCTGCTGCGTAGTAGTGGAGCTCCAGGCCCAGGATTCCCCTCCCTCCCATGGTGTCTGGCCTGTGCGGTCCTGGATAACCCCCTCTGCTCCCTCCCTTCCTCCCTGTCTCCCTCCCTCCTGCCTCGCGCCATCCATTCACGTCTACCCGCGGAGAGTCAGCGCCGCGTGGTTGGCAGCCCTGCGTGCGTTTCGGCTTGCACTTCGTCTCTGTATTCTAGGCACTATTATTTATACTTATTTGTCGCTTGGACGGTATAGTTTAACCAGCACATGCCAGGAAACGCTTGAAAACGGGCCAACAGTAAACAGTTGAAAGGCGCGTGAGTCCATAGTGCTTTATTTAGGAACACGAGTTTGTTTGGTGACGTCACACTGGAAGGCCGCCAGAC